>JAJIBD010002594.1:0-182500 GCA_021461705.1 Cryptotis parvus | reverse complement strand
AAATTAGCACAAACGTGTGTGAGTCAAAGGTTAGGTAAGACATAGAAGGGAACAGTGAGAATAAATGTCGAAAGGGCTAATACCAACCTAGAACTGAGCATTAAATACAGGCAAAAAAAATGCACATGATGGCTTCTAAGTGTATGTAGTGCAACCTACAATGTGTAAGAGAAGGAAAAGAGAGAAGAGGGAGAGAGAAAAGAGATAAAGAACCTGCCATTTAGGCAAGCTATGGGAGTGGGGAGGGAATTGGGGACATTGGTGGCGGGAAATGGGTACTGGTGGAGGGCAGGGTGCTGGAACACTATATGACCGAAACCTCCAAACATGAACAAGGTTGTAATTGTATATCTCACGGTGGTATAATAAAATATTAATAAAAAGTGCTAAAAATTAAAGTAGCAACCAAACATCCTCAAGAACTTGGCAGTCACAGGATTCATGTGCCACATGACATAAGGCCAAAAGAAATTCATTATGGGGCCATGGAGGGAGAGGATCATGCTGAGAGAAATTGGCCAGAAGGAAAAGGACAAACATAGTATAAATGCATTTATTCGCCGAATATTTAAAAAAATAGGCTTCCCTAGATTTGGCCATTGAGATACTGGGAGGCTGGAATATGCAGTTCCCCAATGGGCACACCTTTCCCTATGCCCTGAAAGGTCCTGCCTGAGATTAAACCCAGTATCATAAAACATTGGGCTGCAGTGACTACAGTGTGTTTACTTCCCTCCCCTCATCACATTTCATGATAGGCCCCTTGGATCTCTTTGTTGTTTGTCAGAAAACCCTGCACTGACTGAGTCCTATCCACAGTTTTCATACATGTGCTCTTTCGAGTCTGACCCTCAGCTCCTTGACCCCTTGAATTTGTTAACTTGATTCCTACCCACAGAGGTTTAAAAATGATGTTTCGGTCATAATCTTCAGGCTCGTATGGATGATAGAACCCTTGTCAGCTAGGTGCAGTTACCACTTGCCATTGAACCTTGTACCCACAACTTTGTCCCTGTGTCTGGGGATTAACTTGTTTGCCAAACAGTTATTTCAGAGATTCTGGGGGAAACTGTTTCCCAGAACCCAAAGCAGAAGTCTACCACCGGGTGTTTCAGCTGGCAATTTGAACAGATCATGCCTGGAAATCAAAGTGCTGCCCTTGGGTCACTAAGTTAATACCATTCCCAACTAAGAAGAAACTTACCTGCCAATTTCTCAACCTGAAGCATGTTCAGAATCTATCCAACTGCTTGGGAACAAATTACCCATTCACCTTGCTTTCCACCCTGTGAGATTCCTGAAGTTGTAAATCCCTCCCTATCAGCAAGTTCAAGGTTCCATGGTTTGAAATGTTTATTTCTCTGCTTCTTTTATTCACTGGATAATAAACTGTTCTTTCACCTAGTCCTGCCTTGGTTCTGTCTTTTGATCATATATTTACCAACAGGCTAACCTAATGAATTTAATGTTTTCTACTTTTGTTAGTGACAACCCTCCAAGGTTTAGTCTCTCTATAAAATCATCTTAATTAGGCATATGGATATATTCACAGTTTTGTAAGCACTTTGTGGACTTTCATGGCTCCTCACTTTGGTTCAAAGAACATTTTTGCCATTGTAGTTCCTATCAATCTATTAAGACCCAACTTAAATTTAGCTTCTATAAAAGTCTTCCTTGCCCCAGTATTCTGTACTTTTGCTTCAAGTGTAATATAGTTTTGTAAGTATCATTGGGTATCAATAGCTCATATAATTGTCTTATTGAATAAGGAAGACTTGTGGGAAATAATCAGAAAGTCATTTACTTTTGTTTCTCACAGACCTTGTCAATCTGTTTACTGTACTCACTTATTTATTAACTCTTTCATTAAGTAATTGTTTACTGATTCTTATTGTGTGTTAGCCATTATTCTAGAAGCTAGGGACATAGTGGTCCATAAAATGGACAAAAGTAGTAGTATATGTGAATTTATAATCTAGGAGATGATAAAAGTAATAAAATAAAATAAAATATTTCAGTAAAACATTTAGTATATTATATAAATAAAACTTCTAAGTCAAAAAAAGAGGAGATAAGAATTTTGCTATATCCATGGACATAATGGACATACAACATTCGGCAGAGCCTATTATAATCACTCTACCTAGGGTTGTGTTCGAGGACACTGTTGGGCCAGAGAGAGAGTATGGGAGGTAAGGTTTTCATGCTGCTAACCATAGCACCACATACAGTCTCTGGGCACCATCAGAGGTCGCTCTGATGTAGGTGGGCCCCACAGGTGGCTTCTGTGAGGCAGGAAGGAGAGAGAGAAGGTCACTTTCTCCCCAGCTGCTTCTGCCACCCGATACTCGCTGGACAGCACCACTAGCCCCACAAAGTGCCCGTCAACCACACCTGATGTCCGCTTGATTTCTAGGCATGGGAGTTGATCCCAACCACCAGAGATTTCTTGGGGAGCCACGGACTCAGACTGGAGTGAGGAATTGCTCTTTGCAGGAAAGGAAAGTCAGTCCTCGATCTTATCCATTGCTTTCTCAGAGCTTTTGTCTTCTTCGCAGAAAAAGAATTTTCAAGAGTAGACGGGCAGTGAAGTAGAACAGATTTTGATATGGAGGTTTTAGGAAGAGGAAGGAGGAGAGAAAGCAGAGAATACACATCTCAAGAGGGGAGAAGCAGGTGACACCCGGCTCAGGCATCACATGTGCTTGGCCATGTGGGCTCAAGCAGCACATGGGCGCAGGCAGCATATGCGCACCATTCTTTGCTCATACTTCAACAAATTATCCATGTAAGTACTTATAATAGTATATATACATCTGCATCAATTTACACATCATAAAAATACAAAAATGCATTGCTTCATGCAAATATTTTGCTATTTAAACTTTTATTCATACATGCTTAATCTCTAGTTGATGTTCTGGCCCATAAACTCACCAATCACATCCTAAGTGAATAATTAACAATTCTAGCACATAGTAGATGCTTAATCATTGCTTGGTAATGAGAATAGACTCAATTTAAAACTAAGTTGATATAAGAATTGAATTCACACTTTAATGCAATCATATTACTGAATCTCATAAGTGGTACAATACAAAAATATAGCTTGCCATTCTGTGACATTTGTTGTTTTCATTGCTTGCTTCTTAGATATCTGCAATGTGGTGGCACAGCTCTTCAAATCCTGCTCTGTAGCTGTAGAGAAAGACCAAAACTGAGACTTAGCTGAAACATTTGTTTTCTGTTTTTATTTTATCATTTAACCATGACTCACAGACCTGATGCAGAGCTGCTACTTGCTTTACCTGTGACCAGCCGCTCTTGAGGCGCCCGGAAGGGATGGTGGGTTCTAACCCGGGCCCACCACCCCATCAGAGCCTCA
The DNA here is from genome assembly GCA_021461705.1 of Cryptotis parvus. Lineage (NCBI taxonomy): Eukaryota > Metazoa > Chordata > Mammalia > Eulipotyphla > Soricidae > Cryptotis > Cryptotis parvus. The sequence goes on along the minus strand of JAJIBD010002594.1, from coordinate 179,115 downwards.
CAACAAGCCAGAGGACCCCCCACCCCCGCTCCATGAGGGCCACCTTTTCCACATCGGCTATCCTCCATTAGAACTCCACCAGCGCGAGCCTATCCGCCGGTAATCGCCCACCTGAGGCGTTTTTTCAATCTGGCCCAGTATGCTGATCCAGAGACTACAAACACGGAGCAGAGCTGCTACTTGCCTCCCTGTTCCCAGCCTAACAAGGTGTCGGGAGGATGGCAGGTTCTAATCTGGCCTGCCACCCCAGCAGAGCCTCACACACCGGCACCCCCACTACATGAGGGGCCACCATTTTCCACATTCGGACTTTTCTATTGTCAGAACTCCACCCAGCAGATGAGCCTATCCAGCCCGCAAGCTGCACGGTTCTCTAAGCTGTTTGAGGTGACTAAGAGTATGTCACCCGCACAGCAAGCCTGGCAAGCTGCCCATGTCACATTTGATATGCCAAATACCAGTAACAATTATATTAGGTCATTCCCATAACTTAATATAATGATTTGAGGCTCTTATGTTCCTGGAGCAAGCAGATGTCCTTGGGCTCTACTAGCATGAGACAGGACATATGGAGATATTACTGGTGCCAGCTTGAGCAAATAGATGATGAACGGGAAGATAGTGATATATAGTGATAGTGAGACCTCCTTATGTATCCTTAACAATTCCCTCCAAAATTACTTACCAGAGAGGTTATATTGCTCATCATTATTGCTTGGTTCATCTGGGCTAGTGACTTTACTCACTGAGCTTGGTGGAATTCTGCATTGCTTAACCATTACAACTTTTGTAGGTTGCAATTGTGTGTTCTTGCATGGCTAATTAGTACAGTTAGTGGGTGTCTAGGTTGTTTGCAGAGTTTGGTGTGGGTAGCAAGGAATGTGGGATGTATCATCACTGGTACCTCATGTACAATAAATACTAAATAGTACACGTGAAACTAACGTGACCACATGGTTTTGAATTTTGGGATATAGGTGGGTGAGTCCACAGGTTGTGCAGAGGTAACACACCTGATTAGGGGTCAGGGAGATCATTGCTGGAGCTAGAAGGGAGGGAGACATCCTGTGGAGGGTCTGCGGGCTCTGAGTGCCTTTGCCCCCTTTTGTTCCTGGGCTTTTTGCTGGGGCTGGGTGGTTCCACAGATAGCACAGTAATGAATTTGGACCTCTGTCTAACACTATGCACAAAAGTCAGATCAAAATGGATTAAATATCTCAATATCAGACCTAAATCTATAAAGCATGTCAAAAAATATTGAAAAACTCTATCACATTGAAGCTAAAGACATCTTCAAAGATGAAACACAACTAACAAAGCAATTGGAAGCAATGATAAACATGTGGGACTACATAAAACTAAAAAAATCTTCTGCACCTCAAAAGAACCAGCGACCAAGATACAAAGACAGTCCACAGAATGGGAAAGAATATTCATGCAATACCCATCTGATAAGGGATTAATATCCAGGATATATCAGGTACTGGTAGAACTTTACAAGAAGAAAACAGCCAACCCCATCAATAAATGGGGAGAAGAAATGAACAGAAACTTTGACAAGGAAGAAATAAGAAATTAGAATGGCCAAAGGTATATGAAAAAATGCTCATCATCATTAATCATCAGAGAGATGCAAATCAAAACAACAAGAGATATCATCTCACACCACAAGACTGGCACATATCCAAAAGAGCAAGAATAATAAGTATTGACATAGAGATGGAGAGAAAGGGACCCTCCTCCATTGGTTGGGAATGTCGACTGGTCCAACCTTTTTGGAAAACAGTATGGATATTCCTCCAAAGACTAGAAACTGAGCTCCTGTTTGACCCAGCCATACCATTCCTGGGAATATACCCTGGGAAGTAAAAAACACACAGCTGAAACACCATCTGCACTTCTATGTTCATAGCAGCACTATTCACAATAGCTAGAATCTGGAAATAACCAGTGTGCCTTGAGACCAGATGACTGGATAAAGAAACTGTGGTACATCTACACAATGGAATACCATGCAGCTGTAAGGAAAAAATGAAGTTATGAAATTTGTCTATAAATTGATGGACATGGAGAGGATCATGTTGAGTGAAATTAGCTAGAGGGGAAAAGGATAGATATTGAATGACTGCATTTATTTGCGGGATATAAAAAATAGCATGATACCAATATTCAGGGACAGACAAAACATGGATCAGGAGGTCTTATAAGTGAGCAGAACCTACTGCAAATGTGTGGGAGTCAGAGGTCAGTAGTACAGAGAAAAGAACAGTGTACTAATAATTATGGTAAATGATAATGCCAGCATAGAACTGGAGCATAAAATAGGCAAAAAGATATATATGATAACCTCTAACTGTATGTATTGCAAGCTACCATGTGTAAGAGAATGGACAGAGAGAGTGATAAAGAGAGTGAGAGAGAGAAGAGAGAGAGAAGAGCCAAAGTGCTTACCATAAATGCAGGTCAAGGAAGGGGGAGGGAATCAGATCAGGGGTCATTGATGGTGAGAAATGGGCACTGGTGGAGGGATGGGTTCAGGAACACTGTATTTCTGAAACCCAAATATGAACATCTTTGTAATTGTATATCTCATGGTGGTATAATGAAAAATTAAAAAAACACAACTGAATATTTGATGTGCATAAAAAAAAGAATTAAAAAATCAAAGCTATCTATATAAGAACTGTGGGATGACTTTGTTATATCAAATTAAGAGAAAAGAAGCCTGAACAGAAAATTAATGACTGAGAAGTTTACAAAATTAGTAAAGGAAATGCTTTGCCATTCAGAAAGCACACAGAAAATCAATCAGGATTTTAAAAATATCTACACCTACACAAATTATTATTTAAATTCATGGAAAGAAAAAAATGGAGAGAAAATAGAGGGAAAAAAGTACTTATCTAATTTATTTAAAGAAAAAAAGTGAACTTCTCATTAGAAACCAGGCATATAAAAATTTATGGAATGAAATAAGTAAAGTTGGAAAGAAATATGTAAAGTTGAAAGAAAAAAAATACCAATCTAAAATTATTTTCCTAGTGAAATTATCCTCCAAAAGCAAAGGTAAATAAAAGCCTGCTCATGTAAGTAGAATCTAAGAAAGTTTATCAGTACCAGGTTTTCCCTAAAAAAAAGTTAAAATTTTTTTATCAGAAAGAAAATGATTTAGGTCACAAACTTAGCTCTATATAAAGAAAAGAAGTGTATGTATGGACTAAGAATAAATGATATACCTGTCTCCAACTGAAAAGAACCACATTTATCTCATCTTGGCATAATAAGTTCACACCTATATTGGTGAACTTTTATGTTTATTTTTTTAAAGAAACAGTGCATATTATTTCACTTACAGTCAGATAAAAAGAATTACCGGATGGATTTTATTTCCTGTATTCCTCTGAAGAGTGAATTAAAAGTTTAAAGTTAGAAAAAATTATTGAATTTGTAAGTTTAAGAATACATTGTTCTTATTTACATTTGTATAGCTATAGTGTGTGTGAAAATGTATATATTATTCTAGGGGCACAATTTTTGGAATAAGGAAGGGGCAATTTTGAAATGAAGTGCTTTAGGAAATTCTTCAATAAGAAATAGAATTTTGTTAAGCAATATTGCCTAAAGTGTTATAGACATAAACATTCTACATAGCAAGATTTATGAGAACAAAAAATCTCAGATAAAAAATATGGTGTGTTCTTGGGGCCGGAGAGATAGTCCAGCGGGTAGGGCATTTGCCTTGCATGCAGCCGACCGGGGTTCGATCCCCAGCATACCATATGGTCCTCCACGCAGTGCCAGGAGTGATTCCTGAGCGCAGAGCCAGGAGTAACCCTTGAGCATCACTGGGTGTAACCCAAAAAAAAAAAAAATATGGTGTGTTCTTAAGACAACAGTTTTGGAGCTCCATCTATCTGGTGAGTGCCAGAGATATGAAGATGATTATATCTTGATTAAGAGAAGTTGTGTTTAGAAGTGGTTTTTAGCATTTTGCAGTTTTTGTTTCACCTTATCCATTTCCTGCTGAACTACTAGAGTATTTTAAATTGGACGCTTCTTGAAGACAGCATCATACCTTTTATTTAAGTAGCTTCACTCTTGCTACAATACTTAACGCAAAATGTTTGTTAAATAGGAGTTTTTAGGGTGGTAGTCTGCTGCCTCCAGTGCAAATCTGACCTATACATAAAATCCCACCTATGTATTGGATTTGTAGGGTTCACAAGCTGAGCATAGTTTGTTTATTCTAATGAACTTTAAAACATTACAACAAATACTCTCTCCCCCCCTCTCACTTTCTCTCTCCCTCTCTCTCTCTGTGATAGATACTATAAATGGCTGCAAAGCCTAAAATATTTACTAAACTAAGTTTACAGAAAACATTTGCGAGCACTTGTTTAATTAGGGTGCTTTGTATTGGAGTTGGCTTCTTCACATAAGATCTGGCACAAAAAGTTTACCAAGGCCTTCCCTAGTTGATAGCAGTTTTTCTGCACCCCAGTAAGTGGTTGCCGCAACCTGCTTAAACTGTAGGCCACCTGCTTAACTTCCCTCCTCAAATTAACACTAACCCAGCAAAGAGGCAATGCCATTTCTTTTGCCTTCCTGGCATCCCCTTACCTAACAATTGAAATAAAATGGTAAGAACAAACCTCTATGGCTCTTGAATGTACCCACGAAGATTTTTGCCATTTAGAAGGTCTCCCCCAATTACGTTCTCTAAGTATTTTTGTTTGTTTTCTTTTTATAGAGTAGGACGTTCTCCCCCGCCACCCCCTGCATCTGGTATTCACCCTCAGTGTCTCCATGAGCAATGACTACAGCTCACTGCTAATGGACTCAAACAACCTCAACAAGATGAATTCTGAGCACTATTTCTGATGCCCCATCATAAAAAGCAATTTAAGGGAATTTTGTGGAATGGTAAAAACACATATGGTTTTAGTATGTGAGTCTGTGCGTGTGCTTTATGTGTTTAAATAAAAAATTATGCCTTTGAAGTAAAAAAGAACTTATTCTTAGGTGCCTACTAGTTTCACCACTGCTCAGTAAATACTGATAAAATAAGAAAAAGGAAGCATTTGGAAGAGCTTTGTGTTTTCCAAAACTGTGGCAAAGTTGTACCAAATTGGGTTGATGCAGGAGAGATGCGTCTAGGGCTCCGTGAGGGATCCCACTTGTCTGTCCAAATCAAACACACACATGATAAAGAAATGCATTTATTCTATATTCTCAAACCAGAACGTCAGAAAGCTCTGGACTATACAGACGAAGAAAATTCAGACTTGAACTTTTCACAATAACAAGTGGGGCCAATTCCCTGCTCACTTGGGTGTACGACTGCATTCTTATGTGTCCCTAGAGCACTATTGATTCTGAGGCTGAGCAAGGAACGCCTCACTCTTTGCAACTTGGAACTTAGGCTACTTTTATTATTTGCTTTCCTCCAAACCAAAGGTCAGGCTTGTATAGGCACATCATATCATATACAGAGTGAGTGGAGCTCTTTCTACACTTTGCATTTGGAACTTTGTGGGGAGCCTATCACCAGTTTTGGCGCAGTCTATTAATTTTAGGTTTAAGCTTTTCCCAGGTGCTCTCTTATTCTACCAAACAACGTCCTGCTGAAGATAAAAGCTGTTGATACATAAAAGGAGGAACATCCCTCCCCCATCACCTTATTTATGAGTTTCAGATGGTGATAGGATTGTTGTATGAACCTTTCCCAAACTGCCTGGACCTCCTGGGTCTGCTAATATCAGGCTGCAAATTTCATGAGAGCAGATCTTTTGTTTCAGGATTTGGGGAAGGCTGTGATAAAGATTTCCTGGTTTAGAGCTCCTGGAAATGAGACAAAAGTCGTATTTCAGGATTTCAGTACCTGGCCCCAGCTGGAATCTGGCTGTGCAGATGTGCAGAGAAGGGGCATGTGTATACCTATTCTGCGCCCATGCTCAAACACCCATAAAGAGCCATCTCCATGCTCACAAATATTTTATTCAAAACACATGCACCGGAACTTTCCACTTCAAATAAAAAATAAAATTCAAAAGGAGGGCATGAGACTCCCAAAATTTCTCTCTGTCCATCTCCTCATGACCACTTGGTAAAATCAATTGCTCTTTGGTTGGATTCAGAGCGTCCTCATTGCCTGGGGCCAGGTGCTCCTTCCTCTCAGGTTATGACAATACAGGCAGCCACATTATTTTGTTGGTGGTGGTTGTTGCTTTCCATTTGGGGGCCATACCCAGTGGTGCTCAGGGCTTACTTCTGGCTCTGTGCTCAAAGATCAACTTCTAGTGGTGCTCACAGAACTTTAGGTGGTACCAGGAATCAAACCCAGGTTGGCTACATGCAAGGTAAGCATCTACCCTCTGTTCTATCTCTGTCCAACAGCAGCAGTGTTTCCTGAGGTCCCTACTTCCCCAACTTTAGGGTATACATATCATTGAGGGGAAAAGGCAGATGATGATGATTTAAAAGATTCAAGGGAGAGCAGACACAAACCCACAAAATAAGCAATGTAACAGAGTGGCTTTCAGGCCGTCAAATTCTTCCAGGCTGCTGGGAACGGCGCAACTTTGATTCCATACAGGTTATTGCCATGTAGAGCAGCACCCCTGAGCCTGGGCCTCCACCCCTAGCTGGCCTTTATGCAGATGATGAGCCAGCAGGTCATTAATGCGCAGTGTAAACAGGAGGGGCTGTGGAACACAGGGAAAGGCTGCTTGAAAGCGAGAGTCAGAGTTTCCAATAACCACTTTCAGTTGGCAGAGCAATGATTGGAACCATGTGACAATTTTAGGCGATGTACCATAGGCAGCCAATTTATTACATATGGCAATATGATTAATGGTATCAAATGCCTTTTTTTTTGGTAACATCCAAGAACACTTCACCAGCCAACTGCTTGGAGTCCAAGGCAGTGAAAATCTGTTCCATGAATTTAAAGTCAGGCAGATGAGGTTAAATGAGAGAGGGCCAGACGCCAAGGCGATGATTACAAAGTAAGTTGTTTCAAAAAAAAAAAAAAGCAGAATGTTTTAAATCTGGTCTTAAACAAATCCCATACAGTCCCCACCTATCCCAAACTATTATTTTCTCCTCCATACCCCCCACCCCTCGTTCCTTGATGGGAGAGCCCTAATAGCTGCAGTCTGGAAGACATTTCCAAAGCTAGGCTGTTTTCCACTTGCTCGGAATCTCTTCCAGGCCACAGAGAATAGACACGTGACATCCAACTAGCTCTTTCCTTGAAATCCTGTGGCATAGTGGCCACAAAGACCAGCCGATGGAGAGGAGGGGGTCTGCTCAGTCTCCCACAATCATTTCAATTCAGGGTGCTCCCCCTCTGATACCATCACAAACAACCCAGAATAAGTAACCGCTTGTGGCCGGAGACTTGCAGAGAGAGAGAGAGAGAGAGAAGAGGGTTAGTTCTCATTTAGAATCAAACAAATAAGAATAAATTGGGGGGGAGGACTGGAAAAAAAACAGTGAGAACTTTAGGATGTGACTGCTCCCCAGAGCAACCCTCCTTTACCTGAATAGTGCTAACTGAATATTTGTTAAGCAAATAAATATCATAGCATCCTTCTGTACCTTTTTGTTAAAGCTCGTCACAGATCTGAAAACGATTTTACAATATGACCATCCCCTGTGCATAGGGGGTCTACCAAGCATTAGACATCTTGACAATAAGGATACTTATAATCATCACATTAATTTTTTTAAGTTTTTATGGGCTACAATTCAGTAGTTTGTGGTTGTTTCTGATGGAACAAATTGATTTCTACTCCTGTGGTTTGGAATAATTTTCCCTCTTTTTTTTAAAGAACAAATTTGTTTTGTTATTGAGGAATTAAATCTGTGACTCAGGATTCAATTTCAATCCATCAATTTTCTATGCTTCTGAGATCTAGTCCATGGGCTCCAGTTTCTTTTTCTGGCAGAGAGATTCTTTTCTTCTATAAAAGCGAGGCTAAAAGTGAAAAGCATTGGTAAATAATGAAAATGTGAGGCAGCAAGGTAACTAATCCCAGCAGAAGAAGAAAGATGGATTCCAAAGGAGACACTGTATCACTGTATCACTGTCTTCCCGTTGTTCATCGATTTGCTCAAGCGGGCCCCAGTAACATCTCCATATGTCCTGTCTCATGATAGTAGAGCCCAAGGGCATCTGCTTGCTCCAGGAACATAAAGAGCCACAATCCATTCCAGAATGAGGTCTATAATTGTTACTGGTATTTGGCATATCAAATAAAACACGGGTAGCTTGCCAGGCTCTGCCGTGCAGGTAGCATACTCTTGCAGTCATCTCTAAGTCCAGCATTTAATGATGAACCGGCGCGCGAGCTGGACTGTGATAGGCTGGTCTTCTGGGTGGAATTCTGACGAGAGGGAAGTCCGGATGTGGAAAATGGAGGCCGTCATGGAGTGGGGGGGTCATCAGGCTTGTTCCAAGGCTCTGCTGGGCTGGCGGGCCAGGGCTAGAACCTGCCATCTCTCCTGGGCTCCTTGTGAGCGGCTGGGCACAGGGAGAGCAAGTAGCAGCTCTGCCCCATGTCTGTCTCTGGATCAGCTTACCTGGGCCAGATTTAAAAGACTGCAGCAGGGTGGATTTCGATGAGCCGGACTGTGATAGGCTGGTCTTCTGCGTGGAATTCTGACGAGAGGGAAGTCCGGACGTGGAAAATGGAGGCCGTCATGGAGACAAAAGAAATCAAATAGCTAGGCTGAGCTGGGACATCAGGTGACCAGGTAGCTGTGCTGTGAAGTGACTCTTGTACTATCTAGTTGTAGCCCAAAATCAGGTGATTCTCCTTAGCTTGTCTGAACTATGTGAAAACTTGAGTGACAGACTGGAGTTGATTACATTTCAGTAACTTCTCTTAACACCACGATCTTTTCATTAAAAATGATGAATAAAATCCAAGAGTTAAGGATGCAGAAGATGGCTTAATAGCTTATAGATCTTGTTAGGCAGGTTCTAGGTTGTGATTTCAAACCTGATGCCAACACAGGCACTGAGATCCAGGGACTCCTGATGTTAGGGAACCCCAACAAGGAAGAACCACTGGAAGATGACTTAGTGACTTAGTATGCCCAGGGCCTGTGTGGATGTTGTGAACTTAATACTAGCTACCTCATATGCGCCACTGTGATCCTGACCACTTCCTGTCTAGGTGCCATTGGAAGAGAACATATTTTTTGGAGGAAGAGCTTTTGGGAACCACATCCACCAATACTCAGGGCAATTCCCAGATTATTTCAATACTCAGAGGTTCCTCAGCAGTACATGGGGGACTATGTGGTACTGGATTAAACTCAGCCCTCCTTCTTATGCTTCAGTCCTTTGACTATATTGAAAGGCAAAAAACATTTTTCTTAATAACAATATTTAATACTAACCCTATCCTCCCCACCACCACCACCACTATCCCACCACACATTTGAAGAGACCCCCAGGCAATTTATTTTCCTCTAAGCCTGGACAGGATGCATCTATGGAAATTCTAGAGTGAAGAAATCTGTCTGTTGGTGATGCTTGGCAGAGCTGTTTGCTGGTGTGTTTCTTTAGATGACTTAGTGACTTAGTATGTAGAACTATGCAGAAGTAAACATATGTATGTGTTTCTTGTGCTGCTGCAACAAATACTACAGACGTGTGGCTCAAAAATACCACAAGTATATTACATTAAGGTTTTAGAAGTCAAAACTGTGATTTTCTTATGGGGGAGGCAATGTTGGCCCACCTGCATGTACTCAGTGCTCCTGGCAGTGCTCAGGAAATCATAAGTTATGTTGGAGATTGAATAAAATTGGCCTCTGGGTAGGTTGCATTCAAGGCAAGTGCCTTATCTCCTGCACCTTTCTCTGACTGGAAATGGAATTTATTTAACTAAACTTGAGATGTAAGCAGGGAACATCACCCATATGGAGGCTGTAGGAGAGAAGCTGTTGCATGTCTTGTCCAGCTCCGAGAGGGCTGCCCACATCTCTTGGCTGCTGACTTACTTTCCTGTCATCAACAATAGTAGGCCACTCTACTTATCTGCTTACAGTGCTTCTGTTTCCACATCTCCTTCTCAGACCTGGACCTTCTTGCTTCCCTAACAAGAGCTCTTGTGATTTCACTGGGCCCACCTACAACACCCAGGACCGTTCTCTATCCCACAAGCCTTCGTTTGATCACAGCTACAAAATCTTTCTGCCTATCAAAGATAAAAAGTAAAACTTTCCTCAGGTTCTGAGCATTTTGACATGAATATCTTTGTGGGGACAGACATTTTGTCTACCAGGATCATGTTCTAGACAAGAAAGAGGAAAAAATATAGCCGTGAAATAATACAACAACTTATATTGAGCCAATAGCATGTCTCTGCTCAGTGTTCCGGCCAGATAGTCATCCCAACCTCCCTAACTGTCTGGCCAGACCATGCCTCCTTCCTCGGTAAGCAAATCCAGAGTGGGAAAGAGGGAGTTATTATGAGTGTTTCCCTCCCTTCCAAGTCATTATTTATCATCACAAAGATGTGGATACTATCCTGGTAAAATGGAATGCTTTAGGAAGTAAGTAACACACTTAGCAGAAAACAGCTAACAAATGTGAGGCCAAACCGAGATTTGGATCTTAATGATTCCACCACAACTTCTACCCTGTAGTTGATGATGGGGAAGGGAAAAACAGAGGGAAGCTTTTCATGGAATCTACATTAACTTAATTAATTTTGGTTCTGTTTTGAGATCGCACCCAGAGATGACCAGGGGTTACGAGTTACTCCTAGCTTCACAGGAATTACTCCTAGTGGTGCTGAGAGGTCCATAATGGCTGCCAGGGATCGAACTCAGGTGGCCACGTACAAGTACACACCCTACCCACTATACTATCACTCTGGCCCCAACCAATTAAATTTTGGTTATGTAGAACTGGAAGAAGGATATACTTGGCCATTCTGGGATCAAAACTCCTGCCTTCAAATATGCAAAGCAAGTGCTCTAATACATGAGTCACTTCATTTGCTGAATTTATAGGCTTCTTGTTGTTTTCCCCATAGTAATCCTTGGATAAAAATAGAGCCTACTGCTCTGCCTTCAAGTCTCAGGTTTATCATTAATGGCTCATCATTCTTCACAGAATATTAGGCCCATGGAAAAATTTCATTCACTGTTGTTCCCTTATGAAAAGTATTTGTGAAAAAATCCCACCCATTCCTCACAACTTTAAAGGAAAAACACTATTCGAGGGCATTGCTTTTCTTGCATTTCTTTCTCTTTAAGGTTGCTATTTCTAATAAATGATTGATGATATTAAGTGGCAACTTACTTTATTCTTCACTTTCTATTGCTCCTCACTAACTGGGTCCCCAGCTGAGGCCTAATGGACCTAAAGGCCTTCTTCTGTGTGTTTATGGACCCTAGTTTCTATCCACCAAATTTTGAGAGCTGGGAGAGACTCTTGCTTCCCAGTAGCTTAATAGCTATGGCTTGAAAAAATCTGAAATACAAAGTCAGCAGGACTCGAAAATTAAGAAAAACCCTAGCTATGCATTAACTTATATGTTAAGAATGTTATTTTTGGACTCTCAGTGCTAATATGGTTATGATATTAAATACTCAAGTCTAAGAAGTTCTCCAGAAATTAAGCTAAATTATAGCCATACTACAAGCCAAAATAATCAAGAAAAAGAAAATACTCTCTGCTAACATCTAGATGGAAGAGTGACTTTTATGTAATCCTTACCTAGTTTTTATGTACTTTACTGTGTCCAGAGAGATTCTAATCTTTAAAGGATTCTAAATGCAAAAGATATGACTTTTCAGTTATGCAAGACATTCTGCTAGCCATAGTTTGCTTCCATAAAGCAGTCACAGCTTATATAGTGTAATAGAATTGACAGATGTCAGACCTCAGAAAGAGAATGTAATGGTTGCCAAAATTTCCTGAAAAGAACTTGTGTAGTAAACATTTTCAAGATGGAAAATCTGCAAAGAAGGAGCTGCAGAGTGATACTGGCTGCCTTAGAAGCCACGGGACTGCCTAGAATAGTAGAAAGCATTAGTCTTGCTTAACTATTAAGAAAGACATTCAGTTATTATGTTAACAACAATAATTTTTTGGTACAAAAGTTCTTAAAACTTGAGCATACTCAGATTAGAAACATGGATACGGTAAATTACTAATACTCAGAAATGTAGATTGTAAATATCAGTAGCATCAAAATATTGCACGTACTTATTTTTTTTCTTTGCATCAGCATTTTGTTTCTCCATTTTTCTTTTTTAAAAAATATTTTACTATCCACCATGAGATATACAATTACAAAGATGTTCATGTTTGGGTTTTGGTCATACAGTGTTCCAGCACCCATCCCTCCACCAGTGCCCATTACCCACCACCAATGTCCCCGATTCATTTCCCCCTCCCCCAGCCTGCCTCTATGGCAGATTCTTTATCTCTTTTCTCTCTGTCTCTCTCTATCTCTCTTTCTTTTCCTTCTCTTACACATTGTGGATTGCAATACATACATTTGGAGGTTATCATGTGTATCTTTTGCCTGTATTTAATGCTCAGTTCTAGGTTGATATTATCACATTTAATATTAGCACACTGTTCCCTTCTCTGTCTTACTTAATCTCTGAGTCCCACACATTTGTGGTAATTTCCACAATAAATGCAGTCATTCTGTATCTGTCTTTTTCCTCTGGCTAATTTCACTCAACATGATCCTCTCCAAGGCACATATGTTTTTTTTTAAAAAGGCACATATTTTGTATGCTGAGTTCTGCTTGGCAAATTCAATCTCTTTATGAAGACGTATCTTTGGTGCCTGTTGGGGATGCTGCTGGGGTCCCCAACAGTGCTGGGAAGCGAGTTCCCTTCTACCTCCGGCTAGCGGGGAATGGATGAAGACTCAGGAATCCGATGCAGTTTTAAAAGGCTTTACTTTTCACAGGTTCAGGCATACAAATCAACAATAGGAAAAACCCTGTGCTTAGGATTCCTGGCTAGAACCCCCGCCACGTGTCGGCCAAAATGGCAGCCACCACGTGTTAAGGCCCTGTAAAGAGGAGACATAGACAAGACTCCCAAGAGCGTGTGAGCTCACAAAGAGAGCTCAAAAAGAGAGAGCGAGAGAGGAAGCAGGCTGGCTTTATGCCCCTGCAACTCAGACCTCCCACTATTATGGGAAGCAGGAAGGGTTAAATGCTCTTAGGTAATTTATCCCAGCACCTCACCTAGGCTCTATTATATGCTAATGTTTTGAGCCAAGATCTGCCTGGAAATGCCTTTATAGGGTAGAGAAGGGGTTTTCTGAGATGGCATGTCTCTGTACCAAAGACTAATACTAATGCCAGTTAAATATTTCTCCAAGCCTTCACAAGTCTTGTCTACTTTCACTGTAGTTTTGTATTTTAGTTGCCTTTGAGTTATCAGGGAGCCATGCTTGCTTGCTCGGAGGCAAACAGCATTTCTCTCTGGTCTAATTACTTAGGGATCCACCGTGGCCAGGCAAATATGCTGGTAAGATGTAGCTAGTCCCACGATGATTGTGGTAGCATGACAGAATATTTATACCAGCTAGTACGGAATACATGGTCAGATAAACTGCCACACTTAGGCTACCCTCTTATCTATGAAGTGATTTGCAGGAGGCAATCCAGGGCAGATGCAGAGGTTCTTAGAGGAGTCCTGCAACAGGTACTAATAAAAAAACACAGAAGGTCTGTATCCTTAGCATGTAGTTTCATCATTAATTTTTTTGCTTGTAAATACCCCATGTTTATTACTGTTAGTGTCTGCAACATTTGGGATAAAAAGATTTAAATGTGCTGGAGTTTCTTGTCTCTCCCAAATCCTGGAAGATCATGAGAAGATAGCTTTCTGGTTTTTGTTTTTTTTTCTCATTTATTTGAACACCGTAAACAAACATCATTGAAGTTTGTAGGGAGTTCAAGATGCCACTCTGTCTCGTGTTCATTGATTTAAAGAAAGCCTTTGATTCTGTGGAGACTAAAGCAGTTATCGAAGCCCTAGCCAAACAGGGTGTTCAAACCCAATACATCAAGATCCTTCATGAGCTGTATTATGGATTCACCACCAGGATCTCACCATTTGCAAAGAAGTGATCATTGATGTCAAAAGAGGGCTTCAGCAGGGAGATACCATTTCACCAAACTCTTCAGCGAGACCCTCCATAACATCATGTGACAATTAGAATGGGAAGGAATGGGAGTGAAGATAGACGGTCGGAAACTACACCACCTCCGCTTTGCTGATGACATCGTTCTAATAACACAAAACATTAGCCAAGCGGCACAAATGCTGGCTGACTTCGACAGAGAATGTGGAAAGATAGGTCTACAGCTGAATCTCAACGAAACTATGTCATGCAAAACGAGCTAGTTTTGGAGGCCCCATTCACTTTCAATGGAACAAACATTTCTGAATACATCAGCTATGTGTACCTAGGTGGAGAAGTCAACATGATGAACGATAAAACCTGAGCTGCGCAGGAGGGAAGAGAGCGGCATGGAATGCCTTCATAAACATTGAAGAAATAGCCAAAAGAACAAAAAACCTCTGGCTCCCGGCACATCTCTTTGACTCCACCGTTCTCCCTGCATTAATATATGCCTCAGAGAACTGGGCCCTACGAAAGCAGGATGAGAATGCTATTCGGGTCTCCCAAAGAGGAAATGAAAGAGCTATGCTTGGAATATCACGTCTCACTCAAGTGAGAGAAGGAATCCAGAGTTCCGTCCTCCATTGCTGTTCCACAGTCAGGGACGCTGTATTGTTTGCAAAGGCATCGAAAATCAGATGGGCTGAACATGTAATAAGATTTGGAGATGACAGCTGGACTAGAACTGTTACTGACTGGATCCCACGGGATGTCAAAAGACCATGTGGCTGCCCACCTACAAGATGGTCAGACTTCTTCGTCAAGACCCTGAATGAATGGTTTGAGGCTCTTCGTATTCCTGAAGCAACCAGATGCCATTGGGCTACACTGGCACGTGATAGGGCCAAAAGGAAATATTTTGGTGCCCACTCGAGGCCAATTGATTAATAACTGGATGTCAAGTGATCAAGTGTAGTGATCTGAACACTCCCTATTTCTAATATTAGTGAAACTTTTCTCTTGTCCTTGAAAAGAACACAAGTTTGAATTCACTCTGGTACTTACTTGTGAAAAGCTGAGAGAAAGGGAAACAAATGTGGCTCATTGCATCTTGTTAGGTTTTGTATCTCTTTGCTCTGCACCAACTAACAACCCAATCTGTATAAACAGCCAATTAATTATAAAATAGAGTTGGACAGATGAAATGAATAAGGAAACTTTTTATCTGAGAGTTTTTTCAATTAAATCACCATGAGATGAACAGTTATAAATTTGTCTATGATTGGGTTTCAGCCTTACAATGTTACAACATCCATCCCTTAACCAGCGTACACTTCCCACCACCAATGTCCCCAATTTCTCTCCTACACCTCCACCACCACTAGTCTAACTCTAGAGCAAACATTTTCCTTCCTTCCTTCCTTCCTTTCTTCCTTCCTTCCTTTCCTTCCTTCCTTCCTTCCTTCCTTCCTTCCTTCCTTCCTTCCTTCTTTCCTTCCTTCCTTCCTTCTTTCCTTCCTTCCTTCCTTCCTTCCTTCCTTCCCTTCCTTCCTTCCTTCCTTCCTTCCTTCCTTCCTTCCTTCCTTCCTTCCTTCCCTTCCTTCCTTCCTTCCTTCCTTTCTTTCTTTCTTTCTTTCTTCCTCTCTTCCTCTCTTTCTCTCTTTCTCTCTTTTCTCTCTTGCACAGGCCGGCCTCGTGCAAAGCAAATGCCCTACCCTCTGGGCTATCACTCCTGCCCCTGTTTCATGTGTCTTATAGCAACATTCTTCTACCTTTTTACACAAGTGGGTCAGCTCCTGCCCTGTATATTGGTCTGCTGACTGACAATGATACCCAGAGAAGCAGAATTTGGTTTTCAACTTCTATGCCTTCAGAACAATGTTGAAAGCCATTGTTTGCTGTACATGTCCTCAAGATTTTTTTAAATTTATTTCTTTTTAAAATAAATTAAATCACAGTTAGATACACAGTGACAAAGTTGCACATTATTGGATTTCAGTCATACAGTGTTCCCACACCTGTCTCTTCGTCAGCATACATTTCCTACCACTAATATCCCTATTTTCCTTTCCCCTTCCCACCTCCTGCCCCCCACCTCTATTGCAGGCACTTCTCTCTCTCTCTCTCTGTACTTCTCTCTTTCTCACTCTTTCTCACTCTTCCTCTCTCTCTTTCTCTCTCTATCTCTCCCTTTTTTGGCCTTATGTTGTGGTTCATAAGAGACTCGCAGCCATGGGGGCAGAGCTGCTACTGGCTCTCCTTGTGACCAGCCGCTCACGAAGCGCCTGGGAGGGATGGTGGGTTCTAGCCCTGGCCCACCATCCCAGCAGAGCCTCGCAACAAGCCAGACGACCCCCCCCCACTCCATGAGGGCCTCCATTTTCCACATCCGGACTTCTCTCTCATCAGACCTCCACCCAGCAGACCAGCCTATCAGCGCCCAGCTCGCGCCGCAAGCGGCCACTGGTTCATCAATAAATGCTGGACTTAGAGATGCCTACAAGACTATGCTACCTGCACGGCAGAGCCTGGCAAGCTACCTGTGTTGTATTTGATATATATGCCAAATACCAGTAACAATTATAGACGTCATTCCGGAATGGATTGAGGCTCTTTATGTTCCTGGAGCAAGCAAATGCCTTGGGCTCTACTAGCATGAGACAGGACATATGGAGATGTTACTGGGGCCCGCTCGAGCAAATCGATGATGAACGGGAAGACAGTGATACAGTGAGACAGTGATGTTGTGGTTCACGATACAGATACTGAAATTTTATGAGATATAACCCTTTGCCTACTTTCAACACTTCAGTTCCTGTCCAATGATCACTTCTACCTATGATTTCATGACTGTCAGCCACTCTTGGATGGAACTATTTTGATGCCCTACATTGGACAGATGGGGAGAGTGAGGCTTACACTTGAAATGAGATGTCTTAGGTCCAAGGAAAGAATAGGATGGGTAAGGTTGCCTGTTGCAGGACTCCTCTAAGAGCCCCTTTCTCTAGCCTGTGGAGATTTTTCCTGTCGGATCTTGCTCAAAACATTAGCATATAAAAAGACATTGGGTGAGGTGCTGGGAGAAATTTTACCTGAGGGCATTTGACCCTGCCAGGAGAAGTTTACATTTGGCTTGCAGCTCCTCCCAGCTCTGCTGGGAGGCTTTGAATTTTCATCCCTAGATAGCCCAGCCCAGAATGGGCTGGGCTGGGGAGTTTGGGTGGACTTCTGGCTATAAGATAAGCTGCAAGAAGAATGAAGCTCTCTTCTTTTTTCCCCTTTTGCCATTTCGGCTTCCCTTGACTTTTTGCTTCTCTCCATTCTCTGTTGGGCCTCAACATGTAGTGGCAGCCATCTTGGCCTGAACCTGGCTGGGGCCTAGCTGGAAACGCAGAGTCCGGAGGCTTTCCCTGCTCTTGGATTGTATATTGGAACCTGTAATAGTAAAGCCCTTTTAAAACTTCATCAGATTCCTGAGTTTTCATCCATTCCTTGCCGGCTTCGGATGTAGAAGGGAATCACTTCCCGGCACTGTTAGGGACCCGGCGGGCTCCCCGACAGTTGCCCATTCCTCAAGCTTCAAGTCAGCATCCTTGACCCCTCTACAATTGCCTCTCTGGCTTGCTGAAAACCCGTGACATGTTTCTCTTGAGCGAGTCCTCATACCCCCAGTCAGACTCCATGCACAGGTCTCAGGTTCCGGAAACATAGCAGGAACCCAAGGCCTAAAAGGGTATGTTTGGGATGGCATCACTGCCTCCACAGAAAATTTTCCATAATAAAGACACCTTCCCCTCCCTGAGAAGAGCAGAAGGGAGTTTCTCTCCTTGCTTCTGTTGTGATCTTCATTTAATGTTTATCTGGGCGTGAGGGAATTTGGTTAGAGCAAATACAAAGCACAATTTAGAGAACAAATCCACTCAGTCAAAGGTGGTTTTCCAAGGGATGTAAAATGCTTCAAGCCTGTTAAAAGGACAAAAGAGACTCTCAGATAGAATCATGGCCAATGGGGCAGCTCTCACTTGGAAAGGGTATAGGCAGGACACCATGGACTGCTTAAGGCCAGACTGGCCCGAGGGCGTTGCGGTGAGGGAAGCCTGTGATCCTGTGGGCTGCACTCCCATTGCCATGGTTTCGCCCAGGACCCTTCTCAACAGCTACCTGCTCCCCAGCCCCAAGTCTTCAAGCAAGGCCCTGCTTTGTTATGTTTGTTTTCTTTTTAGATAATTTTATGAAGGCCTGGGGTCATTATTAGCCAGATCACAAAAGTAAGAGCTCTTTAATATGAATTAGCTCCCCAAACCTATGATTTCATCTGTTAATTTGGTCTTGTTTTTCCTTGTTTATGGCAATTAAATCAGACCTTGATAAATCTGAAAATGGAAAAAGAGCCACCAGCAAGCAGCGCTATTATGATCACTCATTAGAAAGCCAAGCAGACTCTCTGATAAATCGTGCCAGGGTTTTTAAGGAATAGATGATTACCTGCTTAAACAGCATGGAAGCTACCAGTAAAATGTAGCAAAATGATTAAAGAAGAAGAAAAAAGAGAGCGAACACCCCCATTACATCCAAGTATAACAGATGGACAGTTGTACTTCAGGGAATGTTCAGGGAGTCTGTTTCCTCCCCTTCAAGCGAAGCGGGGCAGAAGCCACGTGTCCTCCTGGGCATGAAGCAGAGACAGCTTCCCTCCTCCGGCTCTCCCCTGCCCTCCCCTGCAGCCTGCTGGCAGCTGCCAGAGCCCTGCTCAGCTGCCACAAAGCCTCCCTCCAAACCCTGTGCAGAGCGGAGAGGCGCCGAGGACCTGGGGTGAATAGGTGTGGAGGAGGCGTGCAGAGCGGGACATGGCACTGTGAAGGACAAGATGGAACCGACCTCTCCTGTCACACCTGAGGCTGCTCATAAGGCCAAGTGACAGGCCGCACCGTGTCAGAAAGACTGTCCATTGTTGGGGACCAGCCACCTTACGGGTCCTCATGGGGGCAGTTTTACCTTCTACCGATGAAGTTGAAAACGCCAGACACTGGCCTTATTAGCTATCCCCGGAAAGAAGAACATGGGCACTGCCCATTCTGGAGTCAGGGCGTCTTGGGGATCCTTTCTCTAATTCAGGAGCTTCAGAATTCCTGAGAATGTAGAGGCAATGGGATTTCAACCAGCTATTTTAGAATCCAGGTGCACCCAATTCTGAGCCTGCAACAGGGTCATCCTGAAGGAGCTCTAGGGTAGCCATCATCACCCAAGACTCTCCGATTCTGCCACCCCTTTTTGGAACTAATTATATCCTTACAAATACCACTTTGTGCTTAGCTTGGCCACAGTGCTGTTTGTCCTTAAGAACTTTGTCACTCACAAGGACAAGAAGAGGCTTGTGTCCAGGGGCTGTGAGTGTCTTTGTGCAGAAAAGCAGGAAAGGGGTGCGGGTGGCTTCTTGATGTACCAAGCAGTGGAGCAGTGAAGCAAGTCTGGCCCCCTTCCATGAGCCTGGCAGTGAGAGAGAACAGGCTCAGATTCGGGCACCGTCTCCTATTGCCGTTGTTGCAATCATTGGTCGAAGGGTCTCTGCTGAGCTTTTACAGAGAAAACCTTTTCTGGTTGTTTTTCTGGGACAGTTAGTTGTTCTAAATCTCTCTTGCTCTCCCACATACAATTGTGCTATTTCTTGAAGCTCCTCCATAGCAATCTGGCCCCATTTGCCTCTGAAGTCTCTGCAGGGATCCACTGCAGCCAAATTGGCATCTCTCTGTCTTCCAGTCCCCTCACACCTTGGTCTGGCTTGTCCCAGTGCCTGCAGGGCTGTTTGCCTGAAGAGGATCCAACTCCCCCATCTCTTTGTCTTCCCATCTTTCTTCCCGTTTCCAATCTCCCTATTGGATCCATGAGCTGTTTATAAATGGGTCCCCTTAGTTCATTGTTCTTATTTGCTAGCTTCTTTCTTTGACTCAGACTTCTGATTTTCTTGTTGTTGCTTCAAGAACCAACCCCCTCCCCACTGTCCCTTAATCTCTTCAAATTCTTGACTGCCTTTTCTCTGTTGTTTGGCTTTCTCTGCCTTCTGTAGTAGAAAATTTCCTGTGATGGACTCCAAAAGTTGATTTTAAATCTTTGGCTTGCTGAGTTTTCAGGGTGATATATGAATGGCTGAACCCCTGATCATGCCACAGTTCTGCCCCAAAGGTGCTTTGTGAACTTACCAAAAGAAATCATCATCCACTTTCTTACTTGGTAATTACCTATGTTCTGCTGGCATTCACCTCACTGACTATTACAGGTGATCCAACGCTTCACAAAGCCCTTTTAAATTATTCCTGGGCATTCTCCAGGGTGTTTGTTCATGTGCTCATGAATAACAACTGTCATCTTCCAGCTGGTGTCCATCCATTTTTTTTTATCCGCTCTGGCCCTCTTTACTGATATCAGCTGCTGAGACCCAAGCTGCCTGCTCTTGTGTGTGGACTGCCTTGTCAATGACTTCAGTAGCAGGCAGGTTGCCCTGTCAGACTGGCACTGGTGGGCCGTTGAGCTCACTCCCACAGATCCACACGGGAACCCTGCTGTGCTGGGTCCTCTCCCCTCTTTAGATATGAGAGTTGCCTTGCTCCCTTTTCTGTCTAGCATTTTGCCATGCATCTCCAAGGGCACTGCTGGAAGGCCTTCATAAAGAATATACAGTAAAGGAGCTCAATGGGTTGGAGCACATGATTTGCGTCCAGGAGGTCCAGATTCAATCCCTGGTCCTATTTGGTCTCCCAGATTACTCCCAGGAGTGACCCCTGAGCACTAGACAGGGAGTAGCACCTGAGAATTTCCAGGGGCTATTAAGAATATTAGGCCATTGTCCTGAACCAAGACAGAAAAAAAGAAAAAATGCAAATTGTAGGGTTTTTTTTCTGTCTTTTTTTCTCATTTTTCAATGAGAAAGTCTTCACCTCCCTCTTTGATTGATGAAAGATTTACTATCAGCAAAATAACTCAACTTGTCTGACACCTCTTCAGCCTAGACATCTTTTAGAAGGAAAATATCTTTTCAAAAGCCTTTTCCAAGGGGACCTCTTGGCCCCGAACTCTTGTGTCTACTCCACCAACCATTCATCCTTGGGTCTCAACCTGCTGAGAAGGACATTGGTCACCAATCTCTGTCTTTTATACACCTTGGGAAACTCTAGTTCCTAATTATTACGATTTAGGCTTTCAACCCTGAAAGTGGGCTTTTGCAATTCTATATATAGATACCTGGGAAGATAAGATTAACCCAAGTTAACTTTTTCTGTCCCTCCTAGCCTAAAAAGGTCATTCCAGGCTAGTTATTATCAAATAGGTACTTGCCCACATCTACCGGGTCTCCTGGTCCTCTTAAATCCTCTCAATTTATTCTTCTCCTTCTGCATTTCTTCCTGTAGCCTCTGTCACATTTGTCAACCCAGCCAGTTATTAGCAAGTTATTAGGGGTTATTAATAATTCCCAATCATCCTCAGCAAGGCAAAATATGGAGAGTTGTATCTTTTTTTTTTGCTATATCTTCTCTATCTAAAGTAGTGATTGGACAGTCTGACTTGTGGGTTTACAAGGTTGCAAATTTATGTGGTCTGGTGCTGGTTCATGAGACAGACATGTGAGCTCCTCATTTACTGCCTTGGCCTTTCTGCTTGTATTATATTATAAATTTCCAAATGACCATTGGCCAAAAAAAAAAAGATTCCTACCCCAGACCAAAAGCATTAATTAGCACTGAACACCTAATAAAAATCAAAAAACTGTTTGCAGACGAATTTCATAAACATCTGCAGTTCCACAATTAAAATTGCTATGCTGAACACCAACACAAATGAAAACCTTATTTGGGGGAAAAGGGATTAAACCTGATTCTTCTCTTTTTGGTAGTTCTTGGAGGTAGAGAGAATATATGAGTCTATAGGGAAATGTCTCCATTTCATGCCAACTGTCTGTCACTTCTAGGACTATCACCCCCACAAAGAGTTGTAGTGGTTGTTGAGAATATGATCAAGGACGATCCTTGGTAAAATTATAATTTTATGTGTTTTAATTTTCAGATGGAAAACCTATCAGCCATATTATCTAAACTCCTATTATTATCTTCAAAAATTCAAAGTCTCTAGACCAATATAGGCATATCACAACTGGAGTTAACTTGTATTTCTATTTTTGTCTTGTTTTATTTGGGGGACCACTCTCAGGGTATTCAGGGCTTGCTTGTGGCTCTGCATTCAGTGATCACTCCTGATTTGCTCAGAAGACCATATGGTGTGCTGGGTATTGAACCCAAGTCAGCCATGTGCAAGGCAAGCACTCTACCTGCAGTAGTATCACTCTGGCCCCATAGCTTGTATTTATTATGAGCACATGGAAACAAGTATGCATAAATTTAGTTATAAGCACAGAGATTTATAAGCCATATTTCCCCACATCCCTGAAATTTGCTTTTAAGTATCTCAACCGTATTTCTAGAGTGGGGTTGTCTTTGCCCTCTTTTAGCACTGGGGACAAGGAGAAATTTATTGCTTACCAAATACCTGTGACATCGTCCCAATTCTCAGCCTCTGCAATTAAATGGGACCCTAAACATAACATGTGGCCAAGGACTGTGAGAACACAGGGACTGAGTCACCTCCAGGCCAAAGTATTTGAACCCCTCCAGTTCTTTCTGTTGCTGGTGTTTTGGAGGAGGTTTCAGGATAAGGTGTTGGGATTGTCCTCCAGGCGTGAGCCCTGAGCAGACTTGTCAGATAGCTCCAGGTTTACACATAAAACAGGTAAAAAGAAAAACTCTCTTTCAGTGTGGGCCCATGAGAATATGTCAGAAATTCTACAGATGTTTGAACTAAAGAGGTTAAATGTCAGTGCTACTGATAGGTGTAAACAGATTGAAAGAAGTGACAAGGGCTCCAACATCCAGAGACTAGGAATGTCTAGAGACTGGGAAAATATATGGCATTACTGTGGCCCTGGAGGAATAGTTTGATGGAGGGGAGATATAGTCCCTTCATAAAAGTACTGTCAAAGGTAAGGCAGGAAGGGAAGAAACATTCAGATCTCTCCTTGCTAGCTTGTCTCCCTATTGTTTATCATGAGAACCAACAGGAAACAAAGGGCTTATCAGACTGACAGAAACTGTTCCTAAGGTGAACACCTAGGCAGTCATAAAATGATGTGGAATAGAACACAGTGAAAAAGAGCCCATGGTACTCTTGATGTGGAATAGAACACAGTGAAAAAGAGCCCATGAGAGCATCAGGTCTTTCACTCATAGGGCTGTATTCTTCTATTGAACCCTCACCAAGGTATAGTTCATCTACACAGCTATGGATTTTTAGCAGCTCAGAAGCAGCCAGTGTGGCCTCCTGCTCCTCTTTCCTCTCTTCTCTTCTTTCTCCTATTCCTTCTCTTCCTCCTCTCCTCTCTCTTCTTCCTTCTCTTTCCCTTCTGTCTCCTCCTTTTTCTCCTTATCCTCCTCCTCCTCCTCCTCCTCCTCCTCCTCCTCCTCCTCCTTCTTCTTCTTCTTCTTTCTTCCTCTTCTGCTCCTTCTACTCCTCCCCCTTTGTCTCTTCCTCCTCCCTCTTCTATAATCTTCATACCTTGCATTGCTCCTCAATATAATATTGTTTTAGAAATATAACACATTACTATGATAAAGTGCATGACAGGCTCCTTTTGGGGAGATGTTCTAATAATGAGTCATTTTCATTTGTAGAGTAACCCGTGGTTCCAGAGAGATTTGTGCCTTAAGTAATCCTAGTAATTTGCCAAATATTTTGATGATACAAGAAGTAGAGAATAAAAGCTATTAATTATGGCAAATATTTGCATTCCCTGCTTTTTGGTTGATTCAAGGCCACAAACAGGAGGTATAGCCTAAGGACTTGGACGTGGATGCTGTCCTTTCAGTATTAAAACAGAACGTCAGTAGAGAGCGCACTCAAGTATGCAAGCACAGAATCATCTCATAGAAACTGTCGCCCAGGCCAAGATGAAGCAAGGCCAACTGAAGTTCATAACTACTTGTCACAAAAAATGAGTTGGGTCCTTGGAGTTTTTAAGATTAGCTATAGTTTTAAGATTAGTTTTAAGATATAGTTTTAAGATATAGTTTAAGATATAGTTTTAAGATATAATTTTAAGATATAGTTTTAAGATTAGCTATAGATTTAAGATTAGCTATAGTTTTAAGATTAGCTATAGTTGTCATAGAACATCATGAGACAATTAGAATGGGAAGGAATGGGAGTGAAGATAGATGGTCGGCAACTACACCACCTCCGCTTCGCTGATGACATCGTTCTAATAACACCAAACATTAGCCAAGCGGCACAAATGCTGGCTGACTTTGACCGAGAATGTGGAAAGGTAGGTCTACAGCTGAATCTGAAGAAAACTATGTTCATGAGAAATGAACTAGTTCCAGAGGCCCCATTCACTCTCAATGGAACAAACATCTCTGAATGCAGCAGTTATGTGTACCTAGGTCGAGAAGTCAACATGATGAACGACCTAAAACCTGAGCTGTGCAGGAGGAAGAGAGCGGCATGGAATGCCTTCAAAGGCATCGAAGAAATAGCTAAAAGGACAAAGAACCTCCGGCTCCGGGCACATCTCTTCGACTCCACTGTTCTCCCTGCATTAACATACGCCTCAGAGACCTGGGCCCTACGAAAGCAGGATGAGAATGCTATTCGGTCTCCCAGAGAGGCATCGAAAGAGCTATGCTTGGAATATCACGTCTCACTCAAGTGAGAGAAGGAATCCGGAGTTCTGACCTCCGTCGCTATTCCAGAATCAGGGACGCTGTCTCGTTTGCCAAGGCATCGAAAATCAGATGGGCTGGACATGTAATGCGATTTGGAGATAACCGCTGGACTAGAGCCGTTACCGACTGGATCCCATGGGATGTCAAAAGATCACGTGGCCGCCCACCTACAAGATGGTCAGACTTCCTTGTTAAGACCCTAAAGGAACGGTTTGAGGCTCTTCATATTCCTGAATCAACCAGATGCCATTGGGCTACATTGGCACGTGATAGGGTCCAATGGAAATGTTACTGGCGCCCGCTCGAGCAAATCGATGAATAACAGGATTCAAGTGATCAAGTGATAGTTGTCAAAACTTCCCTCTTCTTTTTGGTGACAACTGGTAAAAATTTCTATAAATTGTGAATACTGTGGGTTCTCATGGTCATTCTAGCTCTGAATTTTCTGTTTGTCTGGTTTTGTTTTTGCCCCACACCTGGCAGTACAAAGGCATTACTCCTGGCTCTGGACTATCACTCTTGGTGGGCTTGGAGAATGATAGAGGGTGCTGAGGATTGCATCGGGTCCTTCTAACCCAAGGCAAGCGCCTTACCTGTTGTACTCTGGCCCTAGCTCTGAATTTCTGCTTTTCCATAATTCTCTCTCTCTCTCTCTCTCTCTCTCTCTCTCTCTCTCTCTCTCTCTCTCTCTCTCTCTCTCTCTCTCTGTCCCCCCATACATTCAGTGCTGCACTCAGGAATTGTTCCTGACTCTAGATTCAAGGATCACTCAAGCCTGGCTGGAGTCAGAACTGAATTTGTGTCCGCTGAGAGCAAGGCAAGTGCCTTATCCAGTGTATCACTGTATGATATCTTTAACACTCACCACCTTTTTTTTAAATCAATGTTGGGGAACAAGCCCACGGTCTTACACATGCAAGGCAAGTATTCTACCACATTTCTGTTCCCTCCTCCCGAACTTTGGAGCCTAATCAAGGCTCCAATCTGGGGATGTTCTCCTTTCCCCCCCTCCTCCCACCTCACTAATAACAACTTCAACGTATATTTGTGAGTGGAAGACTTTGCTGAAAATTTGGGGTGGAGACAGGATTTTATATCTGAGGCATACATAATCATTGAATTAATTTTGCTCCTCATTTTATGGGACAGCTGACTAGTAGGCCACAAGCATTTTCTGTCTGCTTGTGTTTTCCCAGAGATTCTAGCCTATTGCCCTGGCTCGCTGACGTGTTGTTCTCTAGCTTTTACTCTTTTCTTCTTTTGCTTTCCTCTCTTATACATATTTTCCCTTCTTTTAACCTAGTTCTTTCAAATTATAAAATATGACTATAGAATACAGACATAAATAGATTTGAATTATTATATTCCTCTTTCACTCTTAGGTATGGCCCAATCTTTTAGATTTTGTCAATAAGATTAGAAAAAGGAGAAGTAAGTCACTTGGTCACTTTAATTTCTGTTTCCCTGATTACTAGAGAGGGAAGGGGAATCTTCCTTGTGTTATTCAATGACCCTTTGAGACACTTCAGTGAATCATGTCTTTATATCCTTTTCCCTCTTCCTTTACCAGTCTCTTCTGTTTACACACACAACACTGCACGCACCCACCCACACACCCACCCCCACACACACACACAAACACACACACACGTAAATATCTGTTTTTCAGAGCTTAAACATGAACACCAGGCCTAGAGGTGATCCTATGTGAGGATTTCCTGGTGGCCCAGTGGTGTTCCCTCTGGCAGGACCCAAATTCCTGTTGCCACTGAAACTATCACGTCCTTCTGTGATAGACATCCAGGTTTTGATGGTTCACAATAGAATAAATTTTAGAATCTGTCAGCAGGAAGCACCTTCGCTGGTGTTCACCTTGCAAATATGAAGGCGGACCTACACAGTTTTAGAATTGACTCAGCTTTTGAGTAGAAATAATGTTCAGTTGCTAACGAGTGCTATTTCTCCTTTATAGAAAGACCATGCAGTTGAGCGTACAGCATGCTGCATAGATGTGGGTTCCTTTGGAAGTGTCTCCTTTCACTCTCCAACATGTCCTGGGTTGGGTGGTAAATTATAATATCATCTTATATCTGTGCTTTTTCAGTGCCTTATTCAATTTAGGAACCTGTTACTGCTATGTAATTGATAGGCATGCATATGCTATGACACTTTTTCAAATGACTCATTTACCACTTTTATAAAAGTTAATGGTTTGGTAGCCTGCAACTAAGGGTTTATACTAAATATATTCAGAGTATTAGAAAATTTCTGAGCTGACATTAAAATAGTTACTTCAGTGTTTTATTGAGGTCATTGAGTCTTTTTAAAATGAATTAAAAATGTAGACCTTTTCTCAGGAGATGGACGCTCATGCACACAATATTTTATACATCGTTTTGGGGTATCCACAAATATCATTCATGGGACCCAGAGAAAGAACTCCTAGTCTAATGCATAATGGAAAAGCAGATTTAGAAAGGTTAATTGATATATCAAAGAAGAATAAAGGGTTCAAAAATATACTTGAGATTTCATGCTTTCCACTCAGATTTTTGCCGTAGTCTTCCCTTCTTTGCCATAATTGTTATGATAGTGACAAGTCAAAACCGTAGAAGACATTTCTGTGTAGAATTTAATTTGGAATTCTAAATTAAGGGCTAGAGGGATACCTTCTAAGGCTGGAATACGTTCTTTGTATATGGGAGACATGAGTTTGATCTCAGGTAATGCGTACCACTTTGATCTCAGGTAATGGTACCCCAAGTACCACTGGGAGTGACATCTGAGCATTGTTTTAGGAGTAGACCCCTAAGCATCATCATGTGTGACTCCCCCAAATTTTTAATTATTTTACTTTTCAAAAAACAAAGCACGAGTTGGCTCTGTACTCATTATCTTCCCAGACTACTTATGGGGTTATTAATATTTATGCTGTGATACCTCAGCATAATCTTTTTGCTGAACAAGCACTATAAAAACTCATGTCCCATCCCACTGGCTGTGACAATTTTTTGTACATTCACTTTTCACTTTTTTAATTTTTCACTCCTTTTTTTAAATGTTACATCTCTTCACTTGTATCATTTGTCTTCCCATTGTTCATGGATTTGCTCAAGCGGGCGCCAGTAAAATCTCCATACGTCCTGTCATAAGCAAGTGTAGCCCAAGGACTTCTGCTTGCTCCAGAGACAAGAAGAGCTCAAACCATTCCTCAGGTCATGGGAATGAGGTCCATAATTGTTACTGGTTTTTAGCATATCAAATACAAAATGGGTAGCTTTCCATACATTCACTTTTCAACTATATATGCATTCACATATACAGAATAGTCGCTAGAAATGTTTGTCTTTGCCTTTAATAATGTAGTCTTTGGTCTTGTTTTTAATCACTTAATTTATATTTTTCTAAATAGTTCTACTCATCAAAAAATATTTTCAACTGTAAATTCATTTTCTCTTGTGTTCTTCCTAATATCCTTTCAGACATGGTAACTCCTTTCATCTGCCTCCATAATGCTTGGAGACATTACTGTTAATACAACAGGACCTATTGCATTGATGGTTTTATTTACCCCTCTTTCCTACCTTATAGCTTACTTAATGGGTTATGGGCCAGGACAGTATCTAATTTAGGTATAAAGAACAGAAACTGAAATGATGTGTGTTGTAGCCTCCAAATATTTGTTGAATGACATAACAACATAAGTAAATGAATCCCATAAGCTTATTTTCTCCTTCTCAATTTAGAAGTTCAATCTAAGCCTGAATAAGATGTGTTTCCCTTGTTCTCATAGGGCTTACTCTTTATTACTTTAGCTTTCTTCTCTTTTACACCACTTATAGGGATGACAGTCCCTTTTCCTTTCTTTAGGATTAAGTTTCATTCATTAGCTTGACCTGCAATGCTTGCAGTCACAATTTTAGAGGGCATTAAAAATATTGGTGGATAAATTGCTGTGTCTCCCAGAGGGAAGCAGTGAGCTCCTTGCCAGATTTCTCTGGCCTGAGGCACCATAGAAAATTTTTTTTCCTCTCCTTTTTTCCAGGTATCTGTGTCAAAAACAGTTTGCCAAGGAGCCAAAATCTTCATCTGTTTATGGCTTTTCAGTCGATGAAAAATGTAAGATCATTAGAAGCTAATTACTAGTTTCATGGCAATATTTATTACAAAAGCTAATTTGATGTTCCAGAAGTCACTTTGGGGGCTAGATGAGCCCATTACTAAGAAGGATTAAAAGTTTCGTATTTTTTTAAAGTTATACAACTACTTCAAACCGAAACCAATTGGGAAAGACAATAGCCTAGAGTGGCTTGACATCAGAATGGTTTCCATCTGGTCTATGTAATTTCTGAAATAGTTTGTTTCAAAGTATCCCTTTCTACTTAGAGGAAGATGCCTCAAAGATTTACATATAAAAGTTCAATTGAATATTTCTTTCTGTGCCATCAGAAGACTCATCTTTAAATGAGTGAACTAAGTTTACACAAAAGATAGTCAATAAGATTGTGAGTCATTAATTTCAAGATCTTTGAACTATTTGCTGACTCATGTTTTCTCTCTAATGCTCTTTCCTTTGCATATTAGAATTGCCTTCTGAATAGGAAACTATTCCCATTTATTCACTAATTCATTCAACAAACAGGTGCCCATGGAACAAAGGATTGATTTCATGTATAATATGTACTTTGGAAGGAAGAGTCATGAGCAAAATAAACAACTAAAAATAAACTTGATCAAGATAGACTTTCAATCCAAAAAATATTGCAAGAAATACAAAGGGACATTATATATTAAAGTTTTAATACACTGTAGATACAACAATTATAAATATTTATATGCTTAATGACACAACAGCAAATACATGAAGCAAATGTAAAAAGCAAAGAATTGAAATGAGAAATAAAATGGTTCCATAATAAACCTCAAAACTCTGCACTAAATAATGGATGATATAACCAGAAAAGATAAGGGAACAGAGTACTAAACACAATATAACAAAGCAACTAGGTCTAACCGATATATATTAAATAGCTACCTAAGAACAACAGTTTTATATATATATATATGTATATATATATATATATATATATATTTGAAATGTGCGTGAGACATTTTTCCAAGATAGACTACATATCAAAATTAAGTGTCAGTGTTAAAAAGGGTAGCTATAAGTATATTCTCCAACTGCAATTAGGGTGGAGATAAATTACATAAAAACTACATATAATAAATGACAAGCAAAACTGTATTATTTGTCTTTTTGTAGTAACAGTGCTGGGACTTAAATTACAGACCTTGTAGAAGTGTGTGATCATGAGTTCAAATCCTCAGTGTCCCACAAGAGAAAAATGTGATTCTGGCAGCCCTGAAACCCTGGACACCATACCAAGTCTTAGCTCTGTGTATGTATGTATGTATGTATGTATGTATGTATGTATGTATGTATGTAAGGATTGATGGATGGATGGATGGATGGATGGATGGATGGATGGATGGATGGATGGATGGAAGGATGGATGGATGGATGGATGGATGGATGGATGGATGGATGGATGGATGGATGGATGGATGGGTGGGTGGGTGGGTGGGTGAGTGGGTGGATGGATGGGAGAGCAAGAGAGACCATTGGGAACACTTCAACTAAAAAGATGAGAGAATGCTTTCACAGTGAGTAAATATGACCTCTACAAGAACCTAAACCATAACTGTGGGCCTCAACTAAGGGTGCAACCTCCAAGTAAGTGCATGTATAAACACTACAGCTAAACGTAGTAAACCTTAGTGAACAACACAGTCAAGTATGTGAGCACAAAACCTCTTCTCCCAGTAGATTTAAAATGTGCAAGCACCACACCCATGGCAACTGCACTCATCAACAGCACAACAACGACATCAGTGGCAATAAAGGAATAAAGGGAGAGGGTTCTAAATAACATCTAGAAAAGCCATTGCATCATGAAAGTGAAACAATGGGTTTTTCTGTGTGTGGTGGTGGTGGTTATGGGAATCAGACTCAGAGCTTCATACATGCAAGGCAATTGCTTTACCACTGGGTCATTTTTCCAGTCCCCCTAAACAATAAATTTGTTTAAAATATTTTTTATTATACCACAATTTGCAATTGTGCAATACACAATTACAAAAATGTTCATGATTGGGTTTTAGTAGTATAAACAATAAATTATTAATTGACTAATGAATAAAAGAAAAGTAAAAAAGTAGAAAATAATTTGATGAATTTAAAATTTTTTTAATGCCCAAACTTAAGGAATTCTCAAATAAGGTGATATTTTTTCCATCTTTTTGGAGTCACAAAAATTCCTGTAATCCCCAGGGGTTACTCCTGGCTCTGCACTCAGGAATTACTCCTGGCAATGCTCAAGGGACCAGATCGGATTCTGGGGGTTGAAGCCTGGTCAGCTAAGTGCAAGGCAAATACCATACCTGCTCTAGCTTACATTAAAAAGTGCTATTTGGGAATGGAGACATGACCCAGGGTTAGGGAGACTACTGTGTATGTGCTCAACCCTTGTTCAATCCCTGGTAGTGCATGACCCCCAGGCCAACCAGGTGTAATCCTGAGGTGTTTGAACACATTGAGGTGGTCCTCATTAGCTCCCAGGATGGCAGGGCCTATTAGCAACATATCCTGGGCCCTCCTGAGCAACACCTGGAAGTCGTCCCACTGGCACTTCCCCCATCAAAAATAAGGGAGCTATCTCAAATCAACAACCCCGATTTTATATTTTAATGAACTTGAAAAAGAAAGATTAAACACAAATAGGGATTCAGCAGAACAGAAGTAATAAAGATTGGAGAAAAAATGAGATAGAATAGAGGAAATAGATGAAAACAAAAGTTGGTTCTTTGAAAATATAAGAATATTATAGATCTCCAAATTAAAATAGATTATAAATAAAAGAGAAAACTCAAAATAGTGAAATCATTAAGTGGTACATTATGTTAGAGTAACAGAACAGAGAATAATAGAGAGCCAATAAATGAGATGACTATATCAAATGTACATATTTCTAGAAACATAGTATCTATTAGGACTAAATCATAAAGAAATAGAAAATCTAAATAGGCCAATTACTAGTAAGGAGATCACATAAGTAACACAAATATCCCAAGACAAATAAGAGCATTAGTTATGTTGACCTTCTGGGTGAATTCTACCACACATTTGAAAGCAAATTCACACCAATACTCAATTTACAAAACATTAAAGAGGGTCGGGGAAATAGGATATAACTCATATTATTAGGACAGTGTTACTGTGATGCAAAAGCCAGGTGTAACTATTCCAGAAAAATAGAACTATGGATCTGTATTCCTTATAAATATTGATGGAAATTTACTCTAGTTATTGAACTTCATAGCATAGTGAGGGGATGATATGCCTGCTCTTGAACTGCATAGTTTAATGTTGGAGGACATGTTTAGCTAATCTGGGAGTTTTGTTGTTTTGCTCACTCCCAGCTTAATCTTATTTAAGCCAATGTTCATTCTAATGAGATCTCTCTTCTATGTAAACACTTCTAGAGGGTGTGGCAGTTACAGAAGTCACCTTGATTGAATAACTTCTGACTTATACATCTACTAAGACTTCTATGTTTTCTAGATTGGGCACAGCTCCTCTTTATACCCACTGCACCCAGCGTGGGACAGTTAGAATTTACCAGGAGACTACCACCCTGGCTACGCTGAGACTAAAGGAAGACTATAGGAAGGATCATACTAGTTTGCTCTAAGCAGGCGAGTGTGACCCTTTCAGTACACGAGAACAAGATACTCAGAATCACCCTGGTGCAGATAATAATAAGAAGGACATTGTGGGTACCATCTAGATTACATGAAGCTCATAAAGTTACGATGTATTACTTTATATCAGCCCCCTCTCTCTCCAGTGTTTTACATAAGAGATAATCTCGGGATTAGTCCTTGGTGTAACTTTGTTTATACCTACAATAGGGTGTGGCACTACACTCTGTTTAGGGTTCTTTGTTGGCATGACAACCTCCCGATTGGTTACTTTGGTGTATATAAGGGACTGACTTGAGGCCCTTTCACCTTTGCCTTTTGGTTCCTCAGCCTTCAGCTTTTGGCTCCTGCGGCTTTTGGCTTTTGGCTTTTGGCCTTCTTCTTCCCTGTGGGATTTCGCCTTGTGAGTGATTATTCCCCTTGGAAGTTTTACACGTGGTGGTCGCCATCTTGGCCTACACGTGGCTGTGGTTCTAGCCTGGAATCCTAAGCACCGGGTTTTTCCTTTTGCTGATTTGTTTGCCTGAACCTGTGATAAGTAAAGCCTTTTAAAACCGCATCGGATTCCTGAGTGTTCATCCATTCCTCGCCGGCCGGAGGTAGAAGGGAACTTCGCTTCCCGGCACTGTCGGGGACCCAGCGGGGCGCCTCGACAGTTTAATATGTGAAATTGATCAATTATATATTTATAGAATAATGTAAAGTTTAAGCTTAATTGATGCAGGAAAAAAAGCATTTGATAAATCCAACACATTATATTATGAAAAAATCACTGAAAGACACCTCAACTTCATAACTACCTCTGCATGATAAAATAAAACTACACAGGCTAAGTGCATAGTAAGCATTGTCCTCGGTGGTAACAAGCTGAAAGATGTTTCCTTTCATGGCCATTCTTCAACATAGTACTGGAGGTTCTAGCCAAAGAAAACAGATAAGAAACAGAACTAGACCTGATTCAAGTTTTAAAATAGATGTAAAAGTACTTGTTCTTAGCTAATAGGTTTGAGGTCAAAGATCCTAAAATTCGTTAAAAAGGATTAGAACTGATAAATCAATTTTTCAAAGTAGCAGAATAAAGAATCAATACACAATAATTAGTTGCATTTATATATACCAATTATGAGTTATCTTAATGGTAATTATAGACAAAATTTTATTCAAAATCATATCATAAAAACATAAACATACTCCTCAGAGACATGGGCGCTACGAAACCAGGATGAGAACGCTATTCTGGTCTCCCAAAGAGGAATCAAAAGAGCTATGCTTGAAATATCACTCCTCACTTAAGTGAAAGAAGGAATCCGGAGTTCCGACCTCCATCGCTGTTCCAGAGTCAGGGATGCTGTATCGCTTGCCAAGGCATCGAAAATCAGATGGGCTGGACATGTAATATGATTTGGAGATGACCACCGGACTAGAGCAGTTATCGACTGGATCCCACGGGATGTCAAAATATCACGTGGCCGCCCACCTAGAAGATGGTCAGACTTCTTTGTCAAGACCCTGAACGAATGGTTTGAGGCATTTCATATTTCTGAAGCAACCAGATGCCATTGGGATACACTGGCATGTGATAGGGTCAAATAGAAATATTACTGGTGCCTGCTCAAGCAAATCAATAAATAATGGGATGTCAAGTGATCATGTGATCATAAAAACATAATAATTATGAATTAAAAACTTAGGATTTTAAATATTTTATGCTAAATTATGGAAAACATTGCAGAAAATATTATTTCTGCAAGAAATAAACCATTATATTGAACGATTTTACTGATGCATGCAATTTAAGAATATAAAAGTTATAATACGGCAGCACTAAGAAGGACGAACAAGGAGGGCCTGATAAAATTTCAGGGTCATACTAACCTGCCAAAACAAAGAAGGACTAAAATGACAGTCTGTACTTTCAATGCACATACACTGACAATGGAAGCATATATAGAGGACCTGATGGTGTAAGCGCAAAAGATCAAGTGTGACATCATTGGTCTGACTTAGACAAGGAGGCGTCAATCGCATCATGCTGTTTGTGACACAGGAGAAGAACTGTTCCTCAAAACATGGGATGAAAGAGGCGTCGGTGGCGTCGATGTCCTTGTCAACACGAGCATGGAAGCAAACATTGATTCATTTGAATGCCTAACAAACCGGATAGGACGATTACACCTGAAGAGACGTGGCACACTGCCAGCAGTTTCTATCTTCTTTGTCTACGCACCAATATCCACATACAAGGAAGAAGAAATTTAGAAATTCTACATGGAACTGGAGGGGTTCTATAAAAAAGATCACACCTTCTACAAGATCATAGTCGGTGATTTTAATGCCAAGATAGGACTGAGAAGATAGGCCAAAGAACTACACATCGGGACCCATGGCCTAGAATGGAAAGATCAGGGTGAGAGACTATCTGAGTTCATCATGTTCACCAAGACCATTCATGGGAACTCACAGTTGCAGAAGACTGAATCGAAACATTGGACTTGGGAATCCCCTGGTGGACAGTTCCACAATGAAATTGACACATCATCTTCAATCGATGGTTTTACCTGACTGATGTTGCTGTCGTCCCAAAATTCCAAACAGGATCGGACCACCATCTCCATCATGCAAAATTCTACTCCACAAAACGGGAGTAAAGGCTGCAAAGTTTAAGAAGAGAACTCCCAGAATAACCACCAACTGGGAACTCTTTGGCAGCACTGCAGCAACATGGGAAGATACCATTATTGATGACATCGATGAAGAATACAACCGACTGGTTCAGCACCTCCATGATTGTGAGAAGAATGCCGAGAGAGAAAAAAAACCACAAAAGAATGCCTGTCTTCAAAAACTCTTAAGCTCATTCACCAATGTGGCATGGCGTGAGCCTCAAGTGCCCAAATGCTAACATCCAAGCTTGCAAAGCAGTGCAGAAAAGCAATAAAGGAAGACCTCAGAGAGAAGAGCAGAAATACTGGAAGATGCAGCAAAAGCCAGGAAAAGCATTCGCAACATCTGCCTGTCCTTCGCCAACTATAAGACCAAGATGACTGCCCTCCGGCTCCAGGCACATCTCTTCAACTCTGCTATTTTCCATGCATTAACATATGCTCCAGAGACCTGGGCCCTATGAAACCAGGATGAGTATGCTATTTGGGTCTCCCAAAGAGGAATCGAAAGAGCTATGCTTGGGGAGCCCAGCTGACGATGGGATCCCGAGGAGGGCAGATGGGTTTTGGGTGTTGGCCCATCGCCTCTGGGGGGTCCCGGAAGCAGCCGGATGAAACTCGCCCATCACACTAGCCACCATCTTCGCTGTCCGGACGCTGAGAAACTGCCTCACGACCAGATCAACAGAGCAAAACCAGTTCGAGCCCAGGTAGGCGGCTCCCAGAAGCGGGAATCACTGGGAATTCGCCAGATGGAGTCAGGGTTCAGCCACTCCCCCTCCATTTTGTCGAGCCTGGTGGACCCGCCCAGGAGCTGCCCGGGAACCAGTATGCAGAGCTTTGCAAGCGGCTGGGGAGACTGGAGCCGGCTCAGCGCCGAGCCCAGCTGACGATGGGATCCCGAGGAGGGCAGATGGGTTTCGGGTGTTGGCCCATCGCCTCTGGGGGTCCCGGAAGCAGCCGGATGAAACTTGCCCATCACACTAGCCACCATCTTCGCTGTCCGGACACTGAGAAACTGCCTCACGACCAGATCAACAGAGCAAAACCAGTTCGAGCCCAGGTCACGCGGCCGCAAGCGGCCGCGCGGTCCACTAAAATAGTGAAACAGTAATGTCTTTTAATGCACTGTATTCCACGAAGAGCAGGAAAGTTTATCGGGAAGGAGATATAAAGACGAAAGAAATGACATACAGAACCTGCCAAGTAGTTGAGGTGCGGGAGGGGAGGGAGGTGGGGACATTGGTGATGGTAGATGGGTTTGGGTGGAGGGATGGGTGTTGGAACACTGTAGATCCAAAACTCTACATGAGCATCTTTCAATTGTATGTCTAAAATGGTGTAATAATATTTGGGGGGAAAAATAATAAAATTAAATAAAAAAAAAAGAAAGAGCTATGCTTGGAATATCACGCCTCACTTAAGTGAAAGAAGGAATCCAGAGTTCAGACCTCCATCGCTATTCCAGAGTCAGGGATGCTGTCTCATTTGCCAAGGCATCGAAAATCAGATGGGCTGGTTATGTAATACAATTTGGAGACAACTGCTGTACTAGAGCTGTTACTGAATGGATCCCATAGGATGTCAAAAGATCACGTGGCAGCCCACTTACAAGATGATCATCTTGTAAGTGATGATCATCATCATCACTTACAAGATCCTGAAGTGATCTTCAGGATCTTGGCAAGATCCTGAAGTGATGGTTTGAGTCTCTTTGTATTCCTGAAGCAACCAGATGCCATTGGGCTACACTGGCACGTGATAGAGTCAAATGGAAATATTACTGGCACCTGCTCAAGTAAATAGACAAATAGCGGGATGTCAAGTGATCAAGCGATCAAATGAAAAGTTATAAACAGAACAAATAAAGTAAGTAATTAATAAACTTCAACAATAGACTGAATTTACCTAAGGAGAAGAGTGAGAGACATGCAGTGGAATTTGAAAAGTGATGATTTTTATTTTCATGTATAAATCTTAAAATATGAAATTAAAAATATATGGCTTAATTGATAGTACTATCAGTAGGGTTGACTTGATGGGCCAACCTGGGTTTGAGCCCTGGCACTGCAGATGGTCCTCTAAGCCTGCCAGGAGTAACTCCTGTGTGCAGAATTAAAATTAACCCTTATCATCAATGGGAGTGACCCATAAACAAAAAATAAGTTAACTATGCTGGCATGGATGCGGGAAAAGGGGACTCTCATACATTGTTGGTGGGAATGTCGACTTGTACAACCTTTCTGGCAAACACAATGGACATTCCTCCAAAGACTAGAAATTGAGCTCCCTTCTGACCCAGCCATACCACCCCTGGGAATATAACCTGGGAAGCCAAAACACACAGCAGAAACACAATCCACACTTTTATTTTCATAGCAGCACTATTCATAATAGGCAGAACCTGGAAACAACCAGTATGCCCGAGAACTGATGACTGGATAAAGAAACTGTGGTTCATCTACACAATGGAATACTATGCAGCTGTTAGGAAAAATGAAGTTATGAAATTTGCCTATAAATGGATGGACATGAAAAGAATCATGTTGAGAAAATTAGTCAAAAGGAAAGAGAGATATATAATGACTGCATTTATTTTTTTTTCTTTTTTGGGTCACACCCGGCAATGCTCAGGGGTTACTCCTGGCTCTGCACTCAGGAATTACTCCTGACAGTGCTCGGGGACCATATGGGATGCCGGGATCGAACCCGGGCCAGCACAGGCCAGCCGCGTGCAAGGCAAACGCCCTACCCGCTGGGCTATCGCTCTGGCCCAATGACTGCATTTATTTGCATGACATAAATATATATATATATGTATACACACACACACACACACACACACACACACACACATATATATATGCATATTATGACACCAAAATCCAGTGTCAGGCAAAACATGGATCGGGAGGTCTTACCAAAAGTGGAAATTACCGTAAACGTGTGGGAGTCAGAGGTTAGGTAAGACCGAGAAGGGAACATGTGTGAATAAATGTCGAAATGGTTAATACCAACCTAGAACTGAGCATTAAATACAGGCCAAAAATGCACCTGATAGCCTCTAAGTGTATGTACTGCTACCCACAATGTGTAAGAGAAGGAAAAGAGAGAGAGGGCAAGAGAGAGATAAAGAACCTGCCATTTAGGCAGGCTATGGGAAGAGGGAGGAATTGGGGACATTGGTGGTGGGAAATGGGCACTGGTGGAGGGCTGTGTGCTGGAACACTATGTGACCAAAACCTCTAAACATGAACAACGTTGTAATTGTATATCTCAAGGTGGTATAATAAAATATTTACTTAAAAAGGGGGAAATAAGTTAACTAAGAGAATTTAAATATAGGTTTATGAACTGAAAGATGTTAAAAATATGTCAGTACTGCCTGAAACAATTTACAAATCCAGTGCAATTCCCATAAAAATCCCAATGATTTGGGGAAACATAAAAACAAAGCATCTCCACATTTATTTGGAATCTCATGGAAACCTGAACAATCAAAATAATATTGAAAAAGAACAAATCTGTCAGACTCATGCTTTTGGATTTTTAATTTACTGCAAAGCTTCAAATATTATATTTAGTATTAGCATAAACTTAGAAAAATGGAGTAAAAGGGAGGCTTATAATTATATTATTATATGAGATCAAATGGTTTTGATAAGAGTTACTATAACTTTAGAGTACTGGAAGGGGTTAGAGCAATAGTACAGAGGGTAGGGTTCTTGCCTTGAACACTACCGACTTGGGTTCAACCCTCAGCATCCCATATGGTTCCCCACACATCTCCAGGAGTGATCCCTGAATGTAGAGTCAGGAGTAAGCATTAGTCACTGTGGAGTGTGACCCCCTAAACTAAAATTAAATAAATGATAATGGACAGCTCGTTCAAAATTCAGTGTCAGCCAAACTGGATATGCACATGCAAAAGAATGAAATTTGACCCTTACCTAACATCATATGCCAAAATAAGATAGATAAAAGAACTAAAGTGGTAAGACCTAAAATAAACATCTAGAGAAAATGGAAAATATAATTTCAGGTTTTTGACTAGACTAAAAACCCAGAACAAATGGAAAAATAGATTGAACTCTATGAAAATTAAAAAGTGTTTCTTCATCAAAACACATTATTGACATAGCAATAGACAACCCATAGAATAGGTCCTTTAAAATAATATATCTGGGGCCGGAGCGATAGCCCAGCGGGTAGGGCGTTTGCCTTGCACGCGCCAGCCTGTGCTGGCCTGGGTTCGATCCCGGCATCCCATATGGTCCCCTGAACACCGCCAGGAGTCATTCCTGAGTTCAGAGCCAGGAGTGACCCCTGAGCATTGCCGGGTGTGACCCAAAAAGCAAAAAAAAAATAAAATAAAATAAAATAAAATAATATATCTGATAAGGACTGAATATTCGGAATATATCAAGAAATCCTAAATGTCAACAACAGCATAAAATGCAAGAAACAATTAAAATGTAGGCAAAGGCTTTAACACACATTTCTATAAAGAAGATACATAAATGGTCTTTAAGCACTTAAAAAGTTTTCCAAGATCATCAGTGCTTAGGGAAATGCAAAGCAAAATTGTAATGGGATATGGACTAGTACCAATCAGAATGCTCTCTATAAAGAAAATAAAAATCACGAGCGTTGGCAAGGACACAGAGTGGTTGGAATTTTCATGCAAGTTAGTCTGAATATAAAAAGGCACAATCTTTGTAGGAGAAAACCTATAATGGATCAAAATTTTAAAACAAAATGATATTACTGTATGATCTAACAATTCCACCGCTTTGATACATATCCCAAGACGTGGAAGAAGGGTCTTAAAACATATTTATACATCTATCTCTGAAATTGTTGTGAATAAATAGGAGTGTGAGCTTGAGAAATTTCTAGATTCCCTTCTAGGCCCCAAACCACATGAGTCTTGAATGAATTATTATTTCGGTTAAAAGACATCCTAGAAGAGTGTTTTAATGAAAGATATTGAGTTTTCTGTGCTTTTCCTTTGACATTTGGAGCTTGGAATGGCCACAATAAAACTTTAGAGGTCAGGATGTGTGCCTCGCCCTCACAACCTCTCCCTCCCCGTTACTCCCACCGCCTTAATGTACCTGTTGCACACAGCAAAATATTTCATTTTTTGGTGCTTCCTTGAAAGAATAATTTGCCTCCAGAAAGAATCCATGGTTTGTTTTGTTTATAAAAAAAAGACATTTGTGTCACACTTACATGTCAGTGAGCAGACTGGTCCTTATGGAAGTCTGCTTTTCATATTAGAAGTTATATGAAATACGACTGTAATTTAGTCTAAGTCATTAAATTCCTTAATGTTGAGGAATTAAATTCTCTAATGTTGGGGGGCCACACATTATAACCTAGAGGGCCTAATACAGCACTTTGTATATGGTGAGTTTTCAATCTCTAGTAAATTGAACTCAGTGGACTCAGTAAAAGTGTATTGTTTTAGCCAATCACTCTCATATATTTTGTCAATCGTGTAAATGTGCAAAATGTTTTCTAAACTTCATTAACCAAATAACATTTGTTAGCATGTAGATTTTTAATAACAGTCCATCTGGCATAAACTCCACCCTTTATAAACTACTTTTTTTGTGTGTTTCGATTTGGCTTTGGTTTTTGGGTCATATCCAGCACGGTGCTCAGGGCTTGCTCATAGTTCTATGCTCAGGCATCACCCCTGGCAATGCTCCGAGATGATATGTGCTGGCTGGAACAAACCCATGTCTTCCCTCATGCAAGGTGAGCATCCTACCCACTGGACTATCTCACAGGCCCCAAACCACTTCTATTTTTGTTTCTCTCCTGAAGTGAGTGTGAATGATTTAATGAATCCTATCATTAAATCATCCATGAGAAACACTGCAACGTTGGACTGCCACAAAAATGAACTAAAATGGCACTTTAAGGAGGATTTAAGGAGGATTGCTATGCCATTCCATGTACTGTGTGATTAATATTCCATTTTCATGTAAGACATAAGGCGTTACACTCTATAGGAAGGCTGATTCTCTTCGTGAAATCAGTGAGTGTCCCATAAAACAGGTATCTTTAATATAGCAGATAGGGTGGTTACATTTCATGTGCCTCACCCAGCTTCAACCCCTAGCCTCCAACAGTAATTTCTCTTAATGCATCTAAAAACAATCACTATCACTATCACTATCTTCCCGTTAATCATCTATTTGCTAGAGTGGGCACCAGTAATATCTCCATATGTCCTGTCTCATGCGAGTAGAACCCAAAGGCATCCGCTTGCTCCAGGAACATAAAGAGCCTCAAACAATTATATCAGGTCACGGGAATGACATAATATAAATGTTACTGGTATTTGGCATATCAAATACTACACGAGCAACATGCCAGGCTTGGTGTGCGGGTGGCATACTGTTGTAGTCACCTCTAAATAAAGCATTTATTGATGAACCGCGGTCGCTAGTGGCCGCGAGCCGGGCTGTGATAGTCTGGTCTTCTGGGTGGAGTTGTGACGAGAGAGAAGTCCAGATGTGGAAAATGGTGGGCCCCACGGAGTAGGGAGGGTGGTCTGGCTTGTTGTGAGGCTCAGCTGGGGTGGCAGGCCAGGGCTAGAACCTGCCATGCCTCCCGGGCGCCTCATGAGCAGCTGGGCACAGGGAGAGCAAGTAGCAGCTCTGCCCCATGTCTGAGAGTCTCTGGTTCAGCATACCTGGGCCGAATTGAAAAAAAAAAACTGCTGCAGGGTGGCTGTGGATGATCCGGGCTGTGATAGTCTGGTCTGCTAGGTGGAGTTGTGACGAGAGGGAAGTCGGATGTGGAAAATGGTGAACCCCATGGAGTAGGGGAGGGTGGTTTGGCTTGTTGTGAGGCTCAGCTGGGGTGGCAGGCCAGGGCTAGAACCCGCCATGCCTCCTGGGCGCCTCACGAGCAGCTGGGCACAGGGAGAGCAAGTAGCAGCTCCCCCATGTCTGAGAGTCTCTGGTTCAGCATACCTGGGCCGAATTGAAAAAAAAAATCTAAAAACAATAGGCAGATAAAATGCATTTCACAGAGAGAAAAATAAGGACACATTCTAATGTCCACCCTCACCCCCTACTTCTTCCTTCCCGCCAATTCATTTCTCTGAATGGTGCAACCCAGTGATCTAATCCAGGTGCCTGGGGGCCTTCCTTCATTCCTCGTCTTCCACAATAACATGTACCACCAATGCTCAGATCTAGCTGAAGTCTCCATCTTAAAAATCTTATGTCACGCTCTTCTATTCCCAGGTTTCTCCCAGTCTAGTCTCCCTTTCCTGTCTTGTTTCTCATTACCTTCCCTTGAGTATGTTGCAGCTGTGTTGTTGTTTTTTTATGAGCTCTCCTTCAATGCCTGTTTCTTTTCTGCAAGGCCCCTGCTTGACCCACCTCTGACCTTGAAGATATCCTATTGTCTTCTTATGACTCACACTCCGATACTCTTCCAGTCCTTCTCAACTGTAGACTCACAAAGCCCTTAAGCTCCCTCCACACTCAGAGGAATTACTCCAATAAGGCTTGAATTACATTGCAATGTAATTTGCTGCTGATTCTTTCCCTAACTTCAATGGGCGCTCCTAGAATCTATGATAGGAATCTATGGATCTATGTCCTCTATCCCAACACAGAAGCCTTGCATCAACAGAATACTCACAAATCAATCAGTTCTTGGTGAATAAATTATTTGCAGTGAATAGGAAGAAAATAAACATGAAGTCTAGACTCTGGTGTAAAGAAGATGTGATCTGTCGCTTTACATATTTTTAATCAGTAGGGAAAATGGTCTCCAGAGGGTGGGGAAATTGCTGAAGGGTCTTGAATGAATGTCTACCTTGTGAAAAGCCTGGAATTCTATCCCCAACACCATACTACCGCACGAGCACCATCTCTGAGTACCCTTGGTATATCTTTAGAGGTCCTGAGCAGAGTCAGAGTTGCCCTAGTGACCCTCTGCATCATGGACCCCATGCAACTCTGCATCTCTGGGCTTGAGTAATGAACTTCCAGCCTGGATGCCCCAATATCACTGGGAATGACTCTGGGAGCCCCCACACCTCCACCAAAAATGATGATCAGCTGTTAGTCTGAAAAGTAAAGAGAGAGGCTGAAGTAGAGCAACACTCTAACAAAGGCACCCGATACCTTTATGCTAAACATCAAAACTTCTTTCTTTCTTTTCTTCCTTGCAAATGCTTGTTTTTTCTTTCTTTTTCCACAATCCTTGGCCATTTGGAGGACACTCGTTAATCTGCAAAGCAAGCCCCCTTTCCAGGCCATTAGTGCCAGGACGATGGAAAAGAGCAGCCAGTCTGGGCCATTAGTGCCATGGTCATTTAAAACATCAGCCCGCTCAGGTTATTAGCGAGCCAGGGCAATTTGAGTGAACAACCTGTCCAGGCAATTAATGCCAAGGTAATTTAAAGTGCCACGCTATCACAGGGCTGTCAATTAGCTAGGTGTCTTCCATTTTGCAAATGGGGTATGTGGTTCTTCAAGCACACGTGGGCCTTCCTTAGGAGCAGAGAAAGATCTGACCACTGATCAGCTCTCTCACAATCTCTGAGATGGGCAATACTGACTTCAGGCATGTTTCTGAGTGATTGACCTAGGGGTGGATGTTGAACTGCAAATATTCTCTAGCCTGGCTTATGTGCCCAGTGGCATCCTGTACAAAGCGTAAGATCCTTTCTACAGCATCAGAGCACATATTGTAATGCAGATTCCACTCCCCCCCCCCCCATACTCTGGGGAGAGAAAGCATGATTCACAGCTTCTGCAGGGCCCCAGAGAGCACTGTGTGCCAGCTGCCTGGGTATCACATCGACCAGCTACACTCTTGGCAAGCCAGAGGGGTTGGGTGCCATTTTCCATTTTCTACAAAATCCAGCCTCGAAGCACAGATGAGCTCTGTGTTCTGGGGTGGTACTGAAGAGATTAGCATTGTTGTCTGTCAAAGACATCGTGATTGAATCTGGGGAAGTTTGGGGAAGGTGCAGGGGAGAGCCAGCTGGCTCACATGAACCCTGTATATGGCTGCTCACCCACCTCTGAGGGAAGTTTTCAGGTGGCTTTATCAGAACTGGCTCAGAACTGTGGCTCTTCCAGGTCGGCTGAGGAATGCACTGCAGTTTATGGTCAGGAACCATAAACTGCAGTGTGGGATGACGGCTGTCTGCTTAGCAGAAGGCAGAGTGATCCATCATCTTTATGAGGTGCTTTGACCTTGCAGGACAACCAAACAACTTTGCAGACCCTACAATGTTCTTAAGTTAAT
Organism: Cryptotis parvus; assembly: GCA_021461705.1. Taxonomy (NCBI): domain Eukaryota; kingdom Metazoa; phylum Chordata; class Mammalia; order Eulipotyphla; family Soricidae; genus Cryptotis; species Cryptotis parvus. Next base: position 134,505 of record JAJIBD010002594.1, on the reverse strand, counting down.
TGTTAACTTTCTAGTAATTATTCAACATGTACAAAGCTCTTTGCCTAAAATACATCCTGTGTAGTCGTTTATTAGTTGCCTTGATTGATCATTCCCATTCAGCAGTGAAGTTGAATCAATGAATTCGAAGCCTTTATTAAACACATGTTCCAGCAAAGCACTCAACTCTGCTATGGAGTTCCATAGGAAAGGTCTCAGAGTCATAATCTTATTAGAATTTTTAATCATATCCTTGGTGACACTCATCATAAGTACAGATAAATTTAATAGATTATGGAAGAAACATGTCTAAAAACAAACAAAATTCAGGGGAAAAAACAAGAATTCAAATCAAGGGTTTAGGATAGAATAGAGAAGGCCTGGAAAATAATATGAGTTGCTTGAAATATATAAAAAAAAAATTTCCAAGATCTACTGAAAGCCTACAGCTAGTCTCTCTGGTATTTGGCTACAGATATTCCAAAACATTTTGTGGCAGGAAGAATACATCTGAATAACCAGACAGAATGCAGAAACTAAATTAAACTAGACATTAATTTTTTAACTTATATTTTTCTATGAATTAAAGAGAGTCTTACTAAGTAACCACTTGAAGATTAATCCCTTGGACCATTTCTTGTAAACAATATGGATTCTTTTCAACCAGATCATATGAAGACAAATAAGACCATAAAGACTTTATTCTCTCAATATCTTTACTAAAATTTTCCATTTGGTAAAAATCCTTCAGGTGCAAAATCAAATGTCATCTTTTTCTGAGTGTTGCTTAAATCCTTTCCTAGGAATCTGTGTAACTTTGTGATTTCACTATAGAAGTTATTTCTCTTTCACTTGATCACTTGACACCCCGTTATTCATAGATTTGCTCTAGCAGGCACCAGCATTTCTCTTTAATCTTCTATAATGCCCTAGATTTTCAGGACCAGGTAGATGAAGGTGTTCCTTAATATTGATACATAACCATTTATCCTACAAAAATTCCATCATCTTTATTAGACTGAGTCTTACAGCTGTACATTTAACAAACTTTTTGTCAAAATCAGCTTATCTTTTTGAGTCTATGATCTAAATTTATGGCTATTAAAAAGGATTTCTATTTCTGATCATTTGAGGACTGCTATATAACTTCCTATCTTTATTTCTTATAGTATTTCTGGTAAAGCACGAGCTCTACACTGAGCTACAACACTGCCCTCAATTTTTTTTTTCTCATTAGTATTTGCTTCCCGTCCTCCTGACCCCATTTTAGGCTCAGACCACTACACAGAATCTGCCAAACTATGTTAGAAGGCCTGTGCCTTCTTCACTGTCCTCCTCTTACTCCCTCTGATTCAAGTCAAATGCCACAGTCTCTATAACTTATAGAGGAAGGGAGAGGATTCACCTTGTTTAGGTAATGCATTTAAACACAGACACCAAGGACAGTATATGTGTCATTTAAAATATTTACAAAGTTCACCAGAGACAGAGATACACAGGGCAGAACTACTACCGGCTCTCTCTGCACTCCACTGATTATGAGGCATCCAGGAGGAAGAGCGAGCTCTGGCCCTGGCCTGCCATCCCAATAGAGCTTTGGAAGAAACCAGAAGAATCCCTGCACCATGATGGCAGCCATTTTCAACATCTCGACTCCACAGCTTGTCAGAGCTCCACCCAAGAGAAGAGCCGATCTCAAGCCCGGCTCATCAGTATCCCACCCTATAGAGAAGCCTACTTCAAGCTCAGATATGCTGAACCAGAGTCATAAATACATGGGGCAGGGCTGCCGCCAGTTCTCCCCCTTGTGAGCAGCTGTGAAGCGGCCATGTGATTTATCAGTAAATGAATGAACTGAGAGCCTACCTACTACCAAGAGTATCCCAATAGCATGGCAGAGTCTTGCAAGCTACCTGTGTTGTATTCAGTATGCCAAGGTAACAATGATGGACCTCATTCCCATGACCTGAAAGAATGGTTTGAGGCTCATCATATTTCTGTATCGAGCAGATGCCCTAGGACTACACTAGCACTCGACAGGGGACAAATGGAGACATTACTAGTGCCTGCTCAAGCAAATCAATGAACAATGGGAGGACAAGTGATACAAGTGAAGTGATTCCTGGTACTATCTCACTATCACTATCACTATCACTATCTTCCTGTTAATCATCTATTTGCTAGAGCGGGCACCAATAATATCTCCATATGTCCTGTCTCATGCTAGTAGAACCCAAAGGCATCGCTTGCTCCAGGAACATAAAGAGCCTCAAACCATTATATTAGGTCACGGGAATGACCCAGTATAAATGTTACTGGTATTTGGCATATCAAATACTACACGAGCAGCATGCCAGGTTGCCGTGCAGGTGGCATACTGTTGTAGTCACCTCTAAATAAAGCATTTATTGAACCATGCAGCCGCTAGCATCTGCTCAGCTGGACTGTGATAGTCTGGTCTGCTGGGTGGAGTTGTGACGAGAGGGAAGTCCAGATGTGGAAAATGGTGGGCCCCATGGAGTAGAGGAGGGTGGTCTGGCTTGTTGTGAGGCTCTGCCGGGTGGCAGGCCAGGGCTAGAACCTGCCATGCCTCCCGGGCACCTCATGAGCAGCTGGGCACAGGGAGAGCAAGTAGCAGCTCTGCCCCATGTCTGAGAGTCTCTGGTTCAGCATACCTGGGCCGGATTGAAAAAAAAACTGCTGCAGGGTGGCTGTGGATGATCCGGGCTGTGATAGTCTGCTCTGCTGGGTGGAGTTGTGATGAGAGGGAAGTCCAGATGTGCAAAATGGCGGGCCCCATGGAGTAGGGAGGGTGGTCTGGCTTGTTGTGAGGCTCTGTCGGGTGGCAGGCCAGGGCTAGAACCCGCCATGCCTCCTGGGCACCTCATGAGCAGCTGGGCACAGGGAGAGCAAGTGTCCCTGGTACAGGGTCCCCAAATATTCCTGGTACAGTGTCCCTAAATATTACTTGTTCAGGAAATTTCTATAATATTGAACCTGTTTTCTATCTATAATTTTTATAGTAAAAACCCTAGTCAACACAATAAACACAGGAAATGGCTTTATTTGTTCTCAGCCCTCACTTCCTAATGTGTTTGGGTAAATATCTCTTTATTGTCTATTTATTGGTTTGCTAAGGCATCACCTTCAAAGGCAATTTGAATTCCTGTCCGAATAGTTAACATTCACTTTCAGTTATGAATCAATCCAGCTCAGACATGTTCAAAAATTTAGTCTCAGATTCAATTAAAAATTTCTTCCTTCTCTTTTCTCAGACTTAGTCATGGTTGGGAGACCACAATGGGTCTTGGGACTTTAGTCTAAGTCCAAAAACCACAGAAGTCTCACACAACTTCTATTTTCTTCTTTTCATTTCTTTTCTTCTCCTGCCTTCATTTTTTTCTTTCTTCCTTCTTTCTTCTTTCTGCATCCAGCAGTACTTATGAATTACTCTGAATCTTTCTTTGGGGTCACTTTTGGTGGTGCTGGGAGACCACTTGTGATGCTAGGGGTCAAACCATTGTTGACTCCTTACAAGTGCTTTGACCAATGTACTATATATCTGACTCCCCTATTTCTAAATATACCAAAACCCTAACCGAGGGGGAGATCTAGCTTGCACACAAAATATAACATACTTGGGTCTACTTACTTCCTATAGACAATACACAAAAATTAAAATTTAGTATAAACTCTTCAAATGTTTAATTCTTGGAATTTATAATATAAGATGAATATAAGAATCTTTAAGGTTTTCATCATCTAGTACCAACTCCAAATATTTTGGCAGCACATGGTAAAAGCATTCTATGCAGGAAAGAGGCAAATAAAACTTTTTTGCTTTGCATTCTGAATTTAGAATTAGCATCTGACAATCCCCTTGGAATTATAACTCTTGCATTGTTACACACTAAATAGCTACACTTGTCTTATTAATAAAATCATAATAATCAAGTAGCAATTTCATTAAGACAGGAGTGTGGTTCATTTTGTAGATAAATGAAAAACAACCTAGAGATTTTACTGAAACTCTGCTTTTCCATTCAGGCTGCACATAGCCCATATTAATGGGAGATTGTTTGGAACAGATGTATCAGCAAGCCACATGCCACTACTCCCTCTGGGGTCAGTAAAACATGAGTCCTCGCCTCCGGGGTTATCTGGAGTTCTTGAATTTCAAGTGTGCCACATTGGCAGGGAAGTGGCTCTACATCTCTATCTAAGAGAACCCCTTAACATTTCTCAAATATCTAGGTAGCACTATATCTAGTCTAGCAGTATCCTGTGGTAGAGAACTTAGAGTCTCTCTGACAGTGTTCTCCAAATCACAATTCATAATTTAAGAAACCTCTTATGTGTCTACCAAGCAAATCACTTTGTTGTCTCAGAAGCACTAGAGTCCATACAGGTAGGGACTCTTTTTGTGTGAGATTAGCAGGACGAGCTAACTGATGTAAAAGAGTGAGAACCAGATGCTTATTGAGCCATGGACATTGAGTTCTACCTTCCAAGAGTCCTTGAACTCCATGTGCATTCTCTGAACATTGCATCTAGTAAAAACTAAAGAGCTAAGGTACAACAGCTCTACCTCTGGTGAGACGGAGACATAGATAAAGCTGTTGGACAATCTTAGGAAGCTGCCCACAGCTAAATGAGGGCTCTCTGTTCCTGAAATATAGATAAGGACCAAGGATAAACAATGACTTTATGTTCCAAAAGGAGCCCTCATTTTGGCACAGACCCTTGACAAAATAAATTTAGGCAAATATAAAAGGAGAGATTAGGTTCTAGTTCAGTCAGCATTATGACAGGGACAGAAATAGAAATGGTCTATCATGGTACCTCCATGCTCCCTTGAGGTACAGATGCCATCAGAGCATTCCAACATGGTTTACTTAGTACAGCATTAAGTTACAAGGTAAATTTTGTATAAATCTAAGTTAGAGTTCCTAACTTTGGATCTTCAAAACTTGTTTATTTCCATGATGGATACTTAAGTAGTATCATAAAAAGGTTCTAAAGGAACAAAAATATTACCATCAGCTATATATTGCTTTCTCAGTGTGAGGGAAAAAACTTAAGAGTTAAAGGGCCTGTGTCTAAATCATGTTACTGCACTTATTATTTGTGGCCTTTGGTCAATTAGTCACTCTCTCTGAACCTAAGTAACTGTAATCTATACTAGAGGAGTGAGGCTCACCCTTGAATTTGCAAAGGATTAGATGTAACCCAGCATGCAAAATGCCTGGCAGATTGTAAGTGTATCTGATCAAATTTTCCAGGAAATATATTAAGATTCCGACTCCAGGAGAGGTATGCTGGGAATATTCTTTAGGAAGTCCTGTAAGAACTTTAGGAAGTCCTGTAAGGCAGGAAAGGGCTGGGAGAGGTACTGACCTACTTATCCAGGGCTTGGTCTATCAGGGAGCTGTTCAAAGGCTGGATAATCCTTAAGAGTCGAAGGTACAGAGCCTTCATTCTAAACTCTAACAGAGGAGGTATAAGCTTGACTGGGACAATTGTGGCATTAGCTGAGGGAAATACCTAGGGTTTCAGGGAGACAAAGCCACAACCAAATGAGACACCTGGCAACCTGGGATAAGGAGAGCCCTTTGCCTGAAGTATCACACCAACCTCCCAAAATTCTCAATAAATAAGAGTTCCTTTCTGTATAATTCAAGATCTCTATACCTTAGTAAAGGTGGTAGGGCACAAATATTGGCACATTAAGTACCCCCAAAAACTTAGAAGAAGGCACAAAAGTATTGAGGTTCAGATCAATGAGAAAGGGATTTAGTTGGTGAGACTCCCAGAAGGCATAAGATATGTATCCTGAAATTTTCAAGCCTAGGAGTTTTGAGCCCTTTCAGAAAAAAAGGAGATCTGAAAGGGAAGGGAAGCCAGACTATTCATTTGTAAACTTTATCACAAATGGAAATTCTTGATAGTGGTAATTAACAATGAAGACCCTAAGATCCAGTGAGGATTCAGGACCTTCTGGATCTGAGTTAGGAATGTGTATTCTTAGAAGCACCTAAGACAATTCTGAAATGTCCTAAAATCTCGGGCACTTACTTTATGACATTAACCCATTCTAATATTTCTCATTTTTAAGACTCATGGCAAGTCATACCATATTATTTTTCTGAGTAGCTGAAAAAGTAAAGGTGTTATTCCTTAATACAGCAGTATTTCTATAAGAGTCTCTGCCACAAAGTGCTTGTGATCGAATAAGAAAAGTGGAAATGAGAATGAATCTCAGATTAAAGATGGGAAAAGCTGCTCCATGGAAGAATGGTTTGGGAGCCATATAGATCTGAGATCATCTGTTCACTTAGTGTGGCTTAAAAAATCACAAATGAAATTTAGGTTCAGCTGAAAGAACAACATGCTATTTCCACTGGGTAAAGAGAAAAAATATTTCTAAAACCTCTTTGTATTACCTGCATGTATTAAGGGATGAGATCATAGAACCAGGGAGATAGCTCAGTACCCCTCCAGCCTATTCCTACCTTTCTTACATGACTCCCTAAGAATATTCCCAGTATACCTCTCCATGATTGTTATGCCAAAAGCCCAGGTTTGATCCTCAGTGCTGTATGGTCATTTAAGAAATGCAGGAACAACCCAGAACATTGAAGTAAGAGCTGCCTCTGAGAAAAACTGGATGCGACTAAGCTCCCCTACTTACTAAATTTTTTTAAAGAAAAAGGCAAGGATATAAACTTCCAAAGACTAAAATTTGTTTAATCTTCTTCCAAAGTTGGAGCTATTCTCACCATCTTTTTGCAGTTCCCACTGATAGCTCCCACTGAGTGGTCTGAGGAACTAGGCAGCCTTTGAAGTGGCCCAATCAGGCCACTCACAGAGTTTTTAGAAGTCTAGGTCTCAGCATACTGTATAGAGGCAAGGTGACTGCAATGAGAAAAGAGGCCAATTTGAGTCTTCAGGGAGGAATTTCTAGTATTTCCCTCAGCCTTAATCTAGATACTCAAAAGCATGGATTTGTCTGTTTCTAGCTCTCAAGTATCTGGAAGGTGTTCCAACTCAATCTAAAGGGTCAGGTAGGAAACAGGTCATGAGGGAGGTTTTTTAATGTTTTAAAAAATATTTTATGGTGGTATAATAATTTTTTAAAAAATTAAAATTAAAACAAAAATAGTCAGGTAGGGAATAAATCCTGTTTTTGTTTTCATTGTTCACTTCTTCCCTCAGCTAAAATGCATTTGAGAATCAACAGTCTCCTTCACGTGCTTAGTTCCTTGGAGCAACAACGTCTCAGGACGTTTGTATTTCAGGATTTATTGCCTTAACTTTTTAACTAGTAAAATGTCTATTGGGGAACTTTTCCACAAAACCATATGGATGGTTTGCTAAAAGGAATATTCCTGGCCCCATTAGCAGTGAGTCAGAACTCTGCTCAAAATTCAAAATGATCATATGACTTCTATCATCTTTATAATGATTCTGAGGCCCAATTAGAACTCAACGTTCTTCCCTCCATCTGCTATGACAAAGGAACAACTCCTCATTTGAAACTAGAAGAATACTCTGTGTGCAGAGGAAGGAGAAAGGGAAATGTCTAGTTTCAGGTGCCACATAGCTCTGAAGGCCCCAGTCAGTAAGTTTAACTCCAAGATAAAGAGATGTTTAGAAACAGGGACAAATTTATGCCTAGACAAATTCTATGAAGCAGCAGTAATCATCATCATCATCAGAAACACAAATATTTATTGAGATTTGCTAGGGGGAAATAGAGTCCTACATGCAGATAAAATGAGATAATGGGTTATGTCATTAACTTTACCATAAAATGAAGACATAGGAATTATTATATTCAAATTTCCTAAGAGAATACGAAAATCTGTAAATGTAGGTACTTATTTATAGTGATTCCTATTATATTCCTGGGACTAAGCAGAGTGCCTGGCAGATAGATACCCTCCCACCAAATGTTTCAACTAAATGAGTGCTAATGCTGGAGAATTATAGTTAAAGGAGGAAATGTGTACAAGGGCCCCTCTTCTTAGAAAAGTGAAACTATCTACATTTGGCATGAGCGTGATAGCTAACAGCAAGCTTGTGGAGGGTGGAGCAAGGTTGTATTGATCTCATTATTCTTTCTCACCAGAACCTACTGCAATGTAGGTGTTCATTAAATCATACATCCATAACATCATGCCTGGTGTCTAAACTGCAAAACTAACACTGGGAGAAAAGCTATGGCCAGTCACCTTCTCTTTTGTTTCTTGCAGTCTCTGTTTTGTCCTGAGTAAAAGCAACAATAATTCTTCCATACAAGGTCTGAGTAATCTTACTCTCCTGACAATATCTAGTGGAATATAAAAATTACGTTCTGTTTCCCTCATACCATACCTTAGACTCTACCATTCTGAAATTTGGCAGAAGATTTTTTTAACCAGTTTTTAAACTAGAACATTGATTCTTTGTTTTATATCTCACCTCTACCTCCACTTTATTTTAGACGGTTGGTTTATTTCATATAGTTTTCAGGTTACATATAACAAGAATCAACGTGTGTGTATATTACATTAAGTCGCCATTGAAAGTTTAACTCAATCCTTCACTATACAATAGATCCGTTGTATTCAATTTCTCCAGCCTTCTCTCCTCTTCCCTTTTGGTAACCACTAATTGGTTTTGGTATAAAGGGTTTTTTCTTTAATATAATTCATCTGTTGGTTCCTTATATGTACATATGAGTGACATTAAGTGGTATTTGTCTTTGTCTAGCTTATTTCACTGAGCATAATGCTCTCTAGATTTTTCCATGCACTGTCCAAAGGCAGTATTTAATTTTTTTCATGTATATATAGTTGAGTAGTATTTCATGTTGCTGGCTTTGGCATATCGAATAGTTCCAGAGGCCCCATTCACTCTCAATGGAACAGACATCTATGAATGCAGCGGTTATGTGTACCTAAGTCGAGAAGTCAACACGATGAAAGACCTAAAACCTGAGGTGCGCAGGAGGAAGAGAGCGGCATGGAATGCCTTCAAAGGCATGGAAGAAATAGCTAAAAGGACAAAGAACCTCCAGCTCCGGGCACATCTCTTTGACTCCACCGTTCTCCCTGCATTAACATACGCCTCAGAGACCTGGGCCCTACGAAAGCAGGATGAGAATGCTATTTGGGTCTCCGAGATAGGAATCAAAAGAGTTCTGCTTGGAATATCACGCCTCACTCAAGTGAGAGAAGGAAATCAGAGTTCTGACCTCGGTCGCTATTCCAGAAAAAGGGACGCTGTTGCATTTGCCAAGGCATCGAAAATCAGATGGGCTGGACATGTAATGCGATTTGGAGACAACCGCTGGACGAGCCGTTACTGACTGGATCCCACGGGATGTCAAAAGATCACATGGCAGCCCACCTACAAGATGGTCAGACTTCCTTGTCAAGACCCTGAAGGAACGGTTTGAGGCTCTTCATATTCCTGAATCAACCACATGCCATTGGGCTACATTGGCACGTGATAGGGACCAATGGAAATGTTACTGGTGCCCGCTGGAGCAAATCAATGAATAACGGATTCAAGTGAGCAAGTGATTCTTCCCTATGCTTTTCTCCATGGGCGTTTTTTAAAACTTTATTAAAACACCGTGATTCACTAATTTCTTCACAATATAGTTGTCACAAGGATTCATTGTTCAACACCAGTCCCACCAAAGGTGTGCCCCTACCACCACCAAAGTCTCCCACCCCCTATCCCTACGCCAGCTCCCTAGCCAGCTGCAATCATGTTGGACACTGCCATATATATATATATATATATATATATATATATATATATATATATATGTATGTATATATGTATATATGTATGTATATATATATACGTATATATATACATATATGGGAAAGGTTTTGTAATGACCTGATATTAAACTGGTTTGTTGTTTAATAGCCATTCCAAAATGGCTCTTGGAAGGAGCTATATCAGTTGTGCCTCTGGTCAGTGTCCTTGGAGAGTTAGTCATAAGTCCTGGTTCATGGTGGGTGGTGAATGGCTTCTCTCCATGGGGGGTTTTAAGGATATTTGAAAATTAGACAAGGAAAGGACAGACATTATGTCATCATTGGGAAGAATGCTTAGGATTTCTGTGAGCAATCTAAGGCTCCTTTGAGAGTTGATTAAGCAATACAAATTTATTTGTGCAGTATTTATGTGTTTATTTATGTACAGAAATCATCTGAACCGCACATATTTAGAATATTAATTTGGTTTTATATACCTCTTGTTAGTTTAGAAAGAGATGAAAGAAGGTGAGGGGTGTAAAAAGAAAAGTCAGAAAAGTAGAGTATAGGGTCATGTAAAGAGAAAAAACAAGAGGTGGGGAGAGAGAGAGAGAGACAGAGAGACAGAGAGACAGAGAGCTCTGTCACCAGCAGTGGCAAGATGTTCAGCCTGAAATTGGGATCAAAGATCCCTGGAGCTTATCAGAAAAGTGACTGAATAAGTGTTGGATGTGGCATTTGGGTTAATTTAAAGGGTCGGATATTTATTTTAAATGAAAAAATAAAAGTTGTTATTCAAGTTTTGTCTGAGGTGACCAAGACCTAGGTTAACGATCAGTCTAAATCTCTCCCAGACATTAAGAAAATGTCCAAATTAACGTTAACTCTTGGTCCTGCCTCTCTTCCACTATTCCTGGAAGAATTCACATTTGCTCATGCTGACTCCAGGAGACAGTGAGCATTTTTAAAGCCATAACAAAGTCTCAACTGCTGAGAGAATTGGAGCAGTTCAACTTCATACGGCCTTTTAGAGAAGCGAATGTATAAGACTGCTATTAGGTGAGCAACCCATCATAACTTCAAAAGAAATATGCCTCATAGTCCTTGGTGCTGTAATACATGGTCTGGGGTGGAAAAAAAAGATGTGCCAGACCACAAAAATCTGTCTTTCTGGCCTCCTGAGGTTTCTGTAGTTTCCATCATTGTGAACTCTTCGGTTGAGGTGAGGTATGTTTTTCTCCAACAAGGCAAAATCCTGCTGAAGATTGCCTTAAAGGGAAAAAAGCCCTCTAGCCTATGGTTTTCTGTTATTGCTGTGGACTGGCTCTGTTTCAATCAGGTGAGCAACACTTGTGTTAGGAGACCTGTGTGGAGACTTCTGTGAGCTCAAGTCATAACTGCCTGTAAGAGGTGCCAGTTCTTGCAGTCCTCTTTACTTCTCAGGCTGAGCTTCTCCGTCGTTTATCATTGGTCTCAGGACTGTGGTTCTCTGGGATCATCTGGGTAGTCACCTACCGGTTCTGTCAATGCTCGCTGTTCAAATATGATTATTCACAAACAGGATAGTTCTGTCCCAGCCGTGAGAAGATTGATGAGACTTCTGCTCTTTTATTGATCACTCTTGAGTCAAGGATTGAGAAAACAAAAAACATCTTTAGATAACAGAACATTAATGATGACTCATTTGTAAAATCTCAAGGGTCTGCTAAAAACAGTTTTTGAGGCAGCAAAATAAAAAATAAATAAGTTCGATTCACAAACCAAAAGGCTTTTGCACAGTAAAGGAAAATATCAACAAGATGACAATACAAACTACAAACTGGGGAAAAATTTATTTTCAAACCATTTCCCTGATAAGAAATTAACATCCTAAAATAGATAAAGATGTCAGACATTTCATAGAAAATAATTTGATTTTAAAATGGGGAGAGGCCTTGATTAGATATTTTCAAAGAATGCAGAGTCAACAACAATGAAAAGGGGTTCAACATTACAAACTATCAACAAAATATGAAACGAATCATAATCAGCTATCACCACACAATTGTTATATAGCTCTATAAAAATGAGCTAATGAACATAAGATAACATGCTCTCTCTCTCTCTACTTGTATATATACTTTTGGCAGAAACATGGGGTGCAGCCACTATGAAAACCTCTGAGGTTACTTATACAAAGGAAATAAAGACACTATCATAGAAAAGATAACTGTACCCTCTTGCACATTGCAGTGAAATTCAATAGCCAAGACATGGACTTTAATCCCGTATTCATCGATTTGCTCGAGCGGGCACCAGTAACATTTCCATTGGACCCTGTCACGTGCCAATGTAGCCCAATGGCATGTGGTTGATTCAGGAATATGAAGAGCCTCAAACCGTTCCTTCAGGGTCTTGACAAGGAAGTCTGACCATCTTGTAGGTGGGCGGCCATGTGATCTTTTGGCATCCCGTGGGATCCAGTAGGTAAATGCTCTAGTCCAGCAGTTATCTCCAAATTGCATTACATGTCCAGCATCTGATTTTCGATGCCTTGGCAAATGAGACAGCGCCCCTGATTCTGGAATAGCGACGGAGGTCAGAACTCTTCTTTTCTTTATATATAAAGACATAGCCACAATGTAAATATTCATCCATCAGTAAGAAAATGTGTGTGTAATATATGTACTTTGTGCATGGTATATAATTTGTAATGCATATGAAAGAAATATGCATTTCCTTCATGCATATTTGGAATGGCAGGAAGGAAATATCCTACCATTCATAGCAACATAGCACTTTTAAGACATTAGGCCAAAGGACGAGAAATACTGTATAGAAGTGAATATATTTAAAATGAACTCAGAGTTACAGAGGAAAAATTGGTGGCTGCTAGACTAAAGAGAAAGAGGAGAAATCATAAAGGTGGCTGCAATGTCCAAACTTCCGTCTATAATATAAACTTAGTCATTGGGCTCAAACGCAGCCTCCAAACCATAGCTAACATTATTGTATACCTTTATGTATCAGTATTCCACATTGAATTCTATTGTATAACTTTCATAAGTATTCCCCACTACACCTATCTTTTAATTGATGTTTCAATGCCTGGGTTTTGCATCCTTGTTAAAGTGTGCTCTTTTTTTTTGGTGGGGTGACCACACCTGAAGTTTCTTGGGGCTTATTCCTGGCTGTGTGCTCAGGGATCACTCCTGGTAAATTGAGGGGAACTTATAGGCACCAGGGATTGAGCCCAGATCAGATGTATGCAAGGCAAGCACACTAACCACTGTACTATCTCTCTAGCCGCATGTGCTCCTGTTTTGTTGGATTTCAGAGATCACACTGCTTTTAATGGGTTTCATACTGGGCTAGAGGAATGGTGCCAGTGAAAGAAGCCTTTATTTACCATCAGCCATGTTTTGGGTTGTCCCAGCTTACATTTTTCACTTGTTGCAAATTCCTGGACTTTTTTGATAAATAGGAAGCGAACAATTGTCCACCATCAAATTCTGCCCCAGAGTATAGTCTCTGAGGGAGGCTAAGATAATGGGAAGTATCTGAGACAAATGGCCAGATAAGGATTTATTAAATCCTTACAACCTCTGTAACAGTGCCAAGAGCCAAATTTTTTATTTAAGAGGGTCTATTAGAAAATCATAACACAAAGACTTGGTCTTCATATAAACACACACACACACACACACACACACACACATGCACACGTGCATGTGCATGCAGAGCCCTAGGGAGAGTATAGTGAGTATGATGTCTTCTTTGTACACAGCCAAATACCAGCATCCCATATAGTTCCTGAGCACTGCCAGGGGCAATTCCTGAATGCAGAGCCAAGAGTAACCCCTAAGCATTGCCAGGAGTAACCAAACCTGCTCCCCCAAAAAAAGACAAATGAAAAAGAAACATAGTTAACTTGGTCCTATACCAAGTTCCTCCCCACTTGGGGAGCTTCTTTTCTTTTCTCTTCTACATTACAATAAACTTTTCTGCTTTCCAACTCTGAGTCTGAGCATCTTTATAACTTAATATTTTCATTCTTGAAAATATTGAAGATCCTGGAATCTCAAGTGGCACAGAGACCTGCTGCTGCTGCTCCAGCATCATCTTCATCATCAGGAAGACAAAGCTCCAGATGTCCAAAAGAGAGCCCTGCACAAAGCTACATCCGGAATCCTGTGCAGCACATCTTGAATCTTTTGATCAAAATTTTATAAATTATCACTTGTCACTTGTATCACTTGTATTATGTTGATCATCAATCTACTCGAGCGGGGAACCAGTAACATCTCCATACATCCCTGTCACATGCTAGTGTCTCCCAAGGACATCTGCTCGCTCCAGGAACATAAAGAGCCTCAAACCATTCCATCAGGTCATGGGAATGAGGTCTATAATTGTTACTGGCATTTGGCATATCAAATACGACACGGGTAGCTTGCCAGGCTCTGCAGACCGGAAACTAGAAGTATGGATTCAGATGAATAGATGATATTTGCCTATCATCTAAATGCTGTATTTAGAGGTATGCCACCTGCACGGCAAGCCTGGCAAGCTACCCGTGTCGTATTTGATATGCCAAATACCAGTAACAATTATATTAGGTCATGCCCATGACCTAATATAATGGTTTGAGGCTCTTTATGTTCCTGGAGCAAGCAGATTCCCTTGGACTCTACTAGCATGAGACAGGATATATGGAGATGTTACTGGTGCCAGCTTGAGCAAACCGATGATGAACGGGAAGATAGTGATAGTGATCTATTAATCTATATTGACATCATTATTTATCTGTTTTGTGTTGTTTGCATGATTTTTCTAACAAATCTCTTTACCCTATCACATAGTATAATTCAAGATTGCAAGCTTTGCTTCTGTGTTGTACTTCAATTAGCTCTGTTAAAAGTTTCCAGCAAAGTAGACAGTCATGATATTGCTTTAGTGAATAAGAGATGCTTGTATACTTTGCCACCAAGTCCTAATCTCTTGTTGGATGACAGAATTAGCTAATCTGGGAGCTTTGTTGTTTTTCCCACTCACAGCTTAATCTATTTAAGCCAAGGTTCATTCTAATGAGACCTCTCTTCTATGTAAACACTGCTAGAGGGTGTTGCACTTACAAAAGTCACCTTGACTCTGAATAACTTCTGATTTATACATTTACTAAGACTAATATGTTTTCTAGATTGGGCACAGCTCCTCTTTATACCCACTGCACCCAGCGTGGGACAGTTAGAATTTACCAGGTGACTACCACCCTGGCTATGTTGAGACTATAGGAAGACTATAGGAAGGATCATACTAGTTTGCTCTAAGCAGGCGAGTGTGACCCTCTCAGTACAGGAGAACAAGATACTCAGAATCACCCTGGTGCAGGTAATAATAAGAAGGACCTTGTGGGTACCATCTAGATTACATGAAGCTCATGAAATTATGAAATTAAAATGTATTACTTTATATCAGCCCTCTCTCTCCAGTGTTTTACATAAGAGATAATCTCGGGATTAGTCCTTGTTTAAATCTTTGTTTATACCTGCAATAGGGTGTGGCACTGTCCTTCTATACTCTTTTTAGAGTTCTTTGTTGACATGACCCTCCCTGTTAGATTGCTTTAGTGTATATAAGGGGACCGGCTTTTGGCTCCTTGGCTTTTTGCTCTTTGGCCTTTTGCTCCTTCTTCTGGGTAGGACTCATCTCGGGTGAGATCCTCTCTCTTTGGTGGGAGACTTAGGCTCTTTTGTATGATCTAAGTTCGGACCAGAGCTAGAGCTAGAGTTCTTTCATTATATTGCATTGCTATGGAAGAGCTTTTGTACTATTAAAAGCCTTTTGGAACTGCGCCGGACTCGTGAGTTTTCATTCACTCCCCGCGTCCTGAGAGGTAGAAGAGAACTTCTGTCCTGACACTGTCAGAGACCTCGGCGGCGTCCCGACAATCTCTTGTCATATCTAATGTCTCACTCTTTGAGTATCCTACTTATTCTGCAATGGAATTTTGATTTTGAAATAGTTTTATTGAGATACAGCAAGATATACTCTTTCAAAATTTTAGTGGTTCTTATTATATCTGCACAATTATGAAACTATCACCATTATCTAAGTCTGGAATATTTTCACCACCCCCAAAACCATCATCACCAATTGCTCATCTTCTCCTACCTATTGCCCTTGTCAACCACAAATCTGTTTTATGTTCCAGTGGATTTAACTTAGTACATTTCAGACTTATGGACTCACACAATATGTAAGCTTTTGTGTATTTCTTATTTAGTGTATTCTTAGAGTACATGTATCTTGTAGCATATACTAGTGCTTCATTCTTTTTGTATGGCTTAATAATACACTACAGTATGGATCTAAACTATAAAACAAAATCACCCATCAATAGTAGACATTTGGGGGTGTTTCTCCTTTTTTTTCTCAATCCAGCCCAGGTATGCTGATCCAGAGACTCTCAGACATAAGGCAGAGCTGCTCCTTGCTCTCCCTCCCCTGTGCCCAGCCGTTCATGAGGCACTGGGAGGCATGGCGGTTCTAGCCCTGGCCCACCGCCCCAGCAGAGCCTCACAACAAGTCAGACAACACCCCACTCCATGGGGGCCGCCATTTCCACATTTGGACTTCCCTCTCTTCAGAACTCCACCCAGCAGACCAGCCCATCACAGCCCAGCTCGCGTGGCCACTTGTGGCAGCTCGGTTCATCAATAAATGCTTTATTTGGAGGTGACTACAAGAGTATGCCTCCTGCTCTGCAAGCCTGCCAAGCTGCTCGTGTCATATTTAATATGTCAAATACCAGTAACAATTATATAGGTCATTTCCATGACCTAATATAATGGTTTGAGGCTATTTATGTTCCTGTAGCAAGCCGATACCCTTGGGCTCTACTAGCATGAGACAGGACATATAGAGATATTACTGGTACCCGCTCTAGCAAATAGATGATGAATGGGAAGATAGTGATAGTGATAGGGTTGTTTATATCTGGGGGACATATGTAGAGGGGTGTAAGTTTTGTGTGAACTTCCTTCTGATTTTTAACTCTCCCTCCCCTTCACTATTGGAGGGATAACTGGGGTTCACCCACGTACTGAGTTGTGGTGTCATACACTAGTCCTGGTTCTCACCTTGGGATTTCACTTTGGTTGTGGTGCTTGAAGAAATGTTTGCCAGGGGTCACTTTCCTCTGTTGGTGTGCATTTTAGAAATGATATTCGTCAGAAATTCCTTTGGTGCTCACACGGGTGCTTTCCAGACCTCACTCTCCTGGTCTCAGTACCTAGACCTCGTCTTTGATTGTACTCATTTCCAGAGTTCTCACACTTTCAGTTGTGGTGTGCACACATTCCTGGTTGTCGGGGAATGCCGCCGGGGTCCCCAACAGTGTCAGGACAGAGGTTGTCTTCTACCTCCGAGGACGCCGGGAGAACAGATGAAAACTCACGAGTCCGGTGCAGTTCCAAAAAAGACTTTTAATAGTACTTTTTTGGAACTGTGGAAGTACTTCTTCCACAGCACTCCAATATAATGAACAAACTTTAGCTCTGGTCAGAACTTAGACCATACAAAAGAGCCTAAGTCTCCCACCAAAGAGAGAGGATCTCACCCGAGCTGAGTCCTACCCAGAAGAAGGAGCAAAAGGCCAAAGAGCAAAAGGCCAAAAGCCAAAAGCAAAAGGCCGAGCAGCCAAAAGCCACAGGAGCCAAAAGCTGAAATCTAAAAGGCCCAAAAGGTGAAAAGTGAAGGGGCCTCAAGTCAGACCCTTATATACACCAAAGTAATCCAATCGGGAGGGTCATGTCAACAAAGAACTATAAACAGAGTGTAGTGCCACACCCTATTGCAGGTATAAACAAAGGTTATGCCAAGGTCTAATCCTTTCAACCAAGATTATCTTTTATGTAAAACACTGGAGAGAGGGGCTGGTATAAAGTAATACATCTTAACTTCATGAGCTTCATGTAATCTAGATGGTACCCACAAGGTCCTTCTTATTATTATCTGCACCAGGGTGATTCTGAGTATCTTGTTCTCGTGTCCTGAAAGGGTCACACTTGCCTGCTTAGAGCAAACTAGTATGATCCTTCCTATAGTCTTCCTATAGTCTCAGCGTAGCCAGGGTGGTAGTCTCCTGGTAAATTCTAACTGTCCCACGCTGGGTGCAGTGGGTATAAAGAGGAGCTGTGCCCAATCTAGAAAATATAGAAGTCTTAGTAGATGTATAAGTCAGAAGTTATTCAATCAAGGTGACTTCTGTAACTGCCACACCCTCTAGCAGTGTTTACATAGAAGAGAGGTCTCATTAGAATGAACCTTGGCTTAAATAGATTAAGCTGGGAGTGGGCAAAACAATAAAACTCCCAGGTTAGCTAAACCTGTCCTCCAACACCTGGTTGCAGGAAGTCAGATACTTAAAGAGTCTGTGGAATTACTGGGGAACCTAAAAATAGAGCTGTCTCCATGGTGCTCAACACATGTCAGTGGCTCCAGGAATCAAAATCAGTTTTTCTCTCCTAAGGAAGTGCTCTTTCCAGTTACCATCCTTTGAGCACCTCAATTTTCATGGGTATATCCTAGGAGTGAAATTTCTCATTATTTTATTTATTTCAGTGTTTGTCTTTCCAGTATTTTACAATTTTTCATCATTTTTTTCTTTTCTTTTGCTTTTTGTTTCCTTTCTTAAGTTTTCTGTTAAATTTTGTGGTAGAGATAAGGACCTCAGTTGCCATCTGTTGGGATGTGTTATAGTCTTGCTGACTGAAAACTACAAGTATGGATTCAGAGAACACCTGAAGTGCTCTTCAAAGGTACTTCCATTAATTATGTAATAATACATAATATATTCACCAATGCTCGACTGTTATTGGAAACAACATAGCCAGGTCTATTCATTTTATTTTTTACCACCTACTGTTATTTCACTCATTCCATAAAGTGTTCTAGGAATCATTTCAAAGGTAGGTTTAGTGTCATAGACCTTGGGGGCTGGGGGAGGAGATGTTTGAGTAAAAGCATAAGGAGAAGTCTGACTCTATGGGCTGAGTGCAAAGATCCTTGTTTCTGCTCTATGAAGAGGTGATCTGCAGTCCTAAAACTTTTTGGTCCTCAGAGGAATAAAGTTGGAAATCAGGGATTGGATTGACTGGGAGTGCTGACCATCAGAATACTTCTCGGCTATCATCAAGTCCACTGCTTTGTTGGGGAATGATAAGGCCAGATGCCCAGTTAAAAGGTTCCAATCAATGAGAGGAAGCTGTCTATGCAATAGAAAAGCTTCCAGAGTGGCTGACAAAGCCAAAGAGCAAAGTTATAAAGAAAAGAACAGAAATTGGCTTGCTAAATCTCTGCAAGGTCCCTTTTAAATATCACAATGCTTAGAGCCAGAGGGTGGGGATCTCAGATGTCATCAAACAGGTTATTAATGTTCCAAGGATTGCAGAATCATAAAAGCAAAATGTGGAGAGTAGTTGTTTAATCCTTCCAAGACCCCAACAGCCAATCACAACCTCTCCCTCCTTCCTCCACATGCTTTCAGGTAGGTGTCAGGTCTGGTTTAATATCATGCTTGTGCCTGGGCTCCTTAGCAGCAGGTGTCTCTGGGGAGATTTGACAGGAAGTTGGCCAGGATTGGTATCCTAAGTCAGGGCCATTAGAAGTGGAAGTGAGGAGGTTCTGGTGTGAAATCCAACAGCTAGGCAGAAACTGCTGGGATAGGAACAGCTGGAATTCACAGACAAAATTCAATGATATTGTAAGAAGCAGCCAGAGAAATGAAGTGACTTTTAACAGGAGAGGGTCTTCTTGGGGTTGGTGCCACCTGCATGCCCCCCGTCTCGGATGAGCTGAAATGGAGAAACTCCCTATCTGCTCTCTCTAGCTGTGCCTGGCCACCAGAAACCCACCATGAGCAATTATTTCCTTGAGCCGAATATGATTCCCTATTAAAATGCAAATGCTTCTGGAGATAGTACATTAATCCTATAATCATTGTCCTTGTTATCTACTTAAGAGTTAGATCCAATCCTTTCCAAGTATCAGCCATTGAAGAAACATTTTTCTGTTGTTTGGTAGTTTTTGAGTCACTCCCGATATTTCTCAGGGTTTACCCCTAAGCTCTGTTCTCAAGACTCACTCCTGGCAGCGCTTGGGGAGGGGTCCCTGAGAACAGAGCCATATGTGGTATCAGGGACAGAACCAGGGGGCCAGCCGTGTGTGAGGCACGTTTCTTAATCCCTGTACTATTTCAGTGATTCCCTGAAGTCACATTTTTACAGGATCTAGGTGACAGCAAGACAGCAAGGTGGGGAAAATATTATCCTTACAGCTGTAGCACATTTGTGGAAATGTACATTTCCAAGGAGCCAAAGGTACCTCTTGAGGAGGAGGGTCAGACAAGGTCAAGTGCTAACCCATGCCGACTTCCTGTTACCTCAGCTCTGGCCAGGCAGCGGTCAGTTCTCAGCCCCTGTACATCATGTCCACTGCTGTCAGTGACTCCAGGTTCTCACCCGAGGTGACCACCAGGTTTGACTCTTGAGCATCTTTCTTTCTTGACCCAGATGTCTTCTGCCTAAGGCAGAAGAGTAAGTACATGACATCAAGGACACTCATTTCATCCCGACCCTCAGAGATTTCTATATTACTTCATACATCTGGTCTCCGTGAGGATCTGAGACAACAGGCTGCAGTCAGAGGCTTTACCGCAGTATGTGATAGGCACAGTAATGGTGTCCAAGTGAATGCCTGTGGAGTCCTTTCAGAAACTGCAATAGTCATTTTGCATATCAAAAGAGACTCTCAGATAATTAAGTTAAGGGTCTAGAGGCAGAGTCAGTGATCTTGGGTTCTCTGGATGGGCTGATATCAACACCAGGCTCCTTACAACCAAGATTAATCCCAGCCGTGATTAGAGACATGATAAAAGAAAGCATCCAAAAGATACAAGGCTGCTGGCTTAGGACATGGAGGAAGGGGGACACGAGTACAGAAATGTAAGAAAAAGTAAGGACAGGATTCCCCCTAGAGTTTCTAGACGAGAACACAGCCCTGCTGACACCTTGATTTATTTAGCCCAGTGTGACTTGAATTTTATTTCAACCCACACAACTGTAAGATTCATCTGCGTTGTCTTAAGAAGCTATACGTGGAATGGTTTGTTAAAGCAAAAGTTGAAGATAAAGTATCCTTAGGAAGTTTAAGATGAATTGATCCAGGCGTGACCCTCAGCTGAGCCTCTTTGGTCCCTTCAAATGTGAAGATTCTCTATTCTTTGTCTCCCTCTTGTACAGTTTTTTAAAAAATTTTCCTACTTCTCTCTCAACCCATGCAACTAAACATTCAACTTTGCCCTTGGTGGCTTCTTTCCATGTATAGTAATGGAGACCATGCACTGAGCACTTATTTTAATATATTTTCTTATTAATTTGCTTGCATTAAAAAGCACTTGGGTTAGATATCGGTAAAAACTTTGGCTTAGCTAGCTAAAAGAGATTGCTCAGGCCACATCAGCAGGGATGTTGGAGATGAGGGCCAAATCCAAGTCACAGCCCTGGACAGTGTTGCAATACTTCCTGAAAACTATGCTGTGAAACATCAGTCCAGGGGTGCGAGAAAACATATTAGGAGAAGAATGATTGTGAGCCCGCGCACCCATGCAACTGTTTATTTTCCCACTGTTGTCTGCTGAAGTCCAGGCCACCTCTAGATCCCCAGTTTGAAGTATCTTCCCTCCATATGCACTTCTGTTCTCTTGAGGCTTGTGTGCAGTGGAACCTATCCAGGGCTTTAGCTTCCCTGTTTTTCCTCAACTTGTCTGTGTCTTGGATTCATGCCTCCTTTGATCCAGTAAGGATCCATTATAAAACCAGTCTGCACCAGGAGACAGTACCACAGTCAGGGCTCATGCCTACCATGTACCCAATCTGGGTTAGATTCCTAACCCAGAACAATCACAGGGCCCCTGATTATCACCCGATGCAGCCCCTCGAGGACCCTAGAACTGTTAGTGTGTCTGGGTATCCCCAGCACTGTAGGGTCCAAACAGCATCTCATTTTCAGGTCCTTGCATTAAACCTCTGGCCAAACTGATTAAGAATCACTGATCATTAGGGCTCTCAGGCCTCTTGAGTATCATTTGCAAGATTTATAAACAGACAAATAAAAAGCCTGGTCTCCAATCTTCAGACTCCGCCTGGTCTCTTTTTTCTCCTGCAACTCTTTCCTCCTTGAGCCCATCAACATCTGCTCTTTTCTGAAGGTATTCCATTGCTTTATTTGCCAGTCTAAAGTCCTATCCTGACTTGTGTTGAGAATACACATTAGGAGAAGAATGGATTGTGAGCTCTGGGCTGTACCGTGCAACAATTCAAATTGTTGTGCATTTGAATCACCTCTCTAACCGCACTATAAGAAGAAACTCTAAGCCGGGTGTGGGAGTAGGAGTAGGTGGGGGGGGGGCAGTGGAGGCTGACAAGAGGTCATGAGTGCAATTCTTCCCAGGTGATTCTGATGAATGGCTAAGTTTGAGAACGTAGTATGACAGCGGCTTGGACTCGTGGGGGAATCTCACCAACCTCTTAACCCTGCCTTCCACTAGTTTAATTTTCTCTTTGCCTCAAGTTGCCATACTTTGCAAATGCCTCCAAATAAGAGTTAATAAAACAGCCTGACTTTACCAGAAGTCTTTGCACTGGTAATCACAAAATTCTTCAACAAAGTCAACCAAACAAAAAACTTTTCATTTTTATTAACATTATAAGCAGAAGTGTTTTTGTTTTTTTCTTTGGGTTACTCCCGGCGATGCTCAGGGTTACTCCTGGCTGTGTATTCAGGAAGTAAGCTGGTGGTGCTCAGGGGACCGTATGGGATTCTGGGGATGGAACCCTGCTTGGCCGCATCAGCCACGTGCAAGGCAAATGTGCTACCTGCTGTACTATCACTGTGGCTCCTTTAAAGAAGTTTTAAGAAAGATTTAGGAATACCTCAAAACAGACTGGACCAGCAGAAGAAGCAGAAGGCAGTCTCTGAAAACCTATGGTTTCTTTGTGCTTCTGAAAATTCTTGAGCTTCTCATGCATTTCCTTCCATTCCTTGTGGAAAAGCGACTATCACTAATAACTTGTGAATTTAAGGTCTGAGCCAAAGAAGAATCAGAAGGGAACTTTTAGAGCCGGTTTAAAATTTCTGAGTGAGGGATACCCGTGCCCCAAGCCTTATCAGGTCTGTGAAGGTGGGACCTCTGCGGCATAGACCTGGTTACCCCCCAGATAACCCACGTCCCCAGACCCCAGAATGGACAGCAGGTAGTGCTGTGCTCTGAAAATGGAAGCCCATGGGGCTGAAAGGCCAAAACAGCAGCAGAGTTGCTGAATGTCCTTGAGATAATGTGCCCGAATATGGGAAACCATCTCATTGTTCATTCTGTCTTACAGTGTCCCCTGGGTTCGCAATAGAGTCCAGAAATTCTTTTATTCATTTCTAGCCAATAGCTTTCAGTCACCCATGAAGATCTATCCACCTTCTCTTACTCTACAGAAAATTGAAAACAAAATCCAGAAAATACTGAGAGCAACCCCTTCGGTTTCAGGCTAAGAAATCCAGCACCCCACCCTCACCCCACACTGCCACGTAGTGTGTTCTGTCCCATTCCCTTCCGACCCACTCTCTGCACTGTGCCTTCACCTACTTTCCTGCAGACAAGTCCCTCCACCAGGGTCAATGGTGGAAACTCTGCTGTGAATCCCCGCCTGGCACAAAATCACTCTCTGCTTCACTTCACATCACTTCAGACTTTGACCTCAGGATTTTCATTTCCTGTTTTATCCTCAGTACACTCAATCTGGCTTTGGAGTAATTCTCAATGATCTCTCCAGCTCAGATCACCAATGAGCCCCTAATTGTCAGGATCCAATTGGATGATTTCTAGCCTTTTTTTGAAGTTTTAGTTTAGTCTTTTATTGAATAATATTGGTTGACACTGTTGCATATGTTTTAGGGATGCAATGTCATTCATGCATTTTCAAAAGATACTTTTTCAAAAAATTTATTATACCACCATGAGAACAATATTACAAAGATGTTCATAATTGGGTCTCAGTCATATATTGTTCCAGCACCCATCCCTTCACCAGTGCCCCATTCCCACCACCAATGTCCTCACATTCCCTCTCCCCAGCTCAAGAGCAGGCATTTTCTTTCGCTCCCTTCTTCTTTCTGTCTCTCTCGGTCTCTCTTTTCATCGTTTTTAACTTTTATTATATATACCATGTGAGATATAGATTTACAAGGATGTTCATGTTTGGGTCTCTACAACAGTGCTCCAGAATCCATCCCTCCACCAGTGCCAATTCCCACCACCCAATTCCCAAACACACCCACCCAAACTCTGCCTGCCCCTTTTGCCAGCGCATTTTACTTATCTCTTTGTCTATGTCCCTGTATTTCCCAATATCTCTTATATTACACTTTATGGCTTGTCTTATGGATACTAATAATGTATGATATATCTATCTGATTATTTAATAGTGAGTTCCAGTGTGACATCATAATTCCTCATTCCCCATAACCTCTCCAGTTTGTTGCAAATAGAATGATCGTTGAAGTGTATAAGTGAGAGGAATCCTGAAAGGACCTGGTGCTAAAATACATTGAGTCTAAGATTAACTGTCTTGCAGCAGTTGGCTGTGGTGGCTGGAGCTCAGGGCCACACCCACTGGGCCCGGAGGCTGGGGACTGAGTCGAGGCCCTCAATCCTTGCTCCAAGTCCAGCAGGTGCAGCTGCCTGCATGGCGCGCAGGCCCTAGGAGCTATGTAGGACATGACCAGGCACTGGCCGAGCCTTTTCTAGCCTTGGTCTTAATGTGCCTCCCTGCTGCATTTGCCATCATCTTCTAAATATGACTCAAATTATGTCTTTTCTTCCTATGTTCATGTCCATGCCACGCCTTTTTCAGATTGTCCCTTCACTCATTGCTCTTATAAAAATGCTCTTAAATGCTTCTCTGCCTTTATTTTTACCAGCTTTTTTGGATGGTATTAATGTTATATTTCTAATACAAAAAAATAATGTGATCACAAGCCTCTCTCCTATATAAAATCCTTCATTGTTCTTAATTACCAATCAGATGGATTAAAAGTCTACATAGTTCTAGCTCCAGTAGCATATATACTTCAGTTGGAAGCATACAGACAAGATTAGCATGGCCCAAGAACAAGGATGACACACAATTCATAAAGAGTTCCGTGAGAGAGAGACATCATATAATGCCATAAAGGCTGTGAAATCCAGCAACCATATATATATAATATATATTTATACATAATATATGCATATTATATGTTGTGTATTACATATATATTATATATTACATATATATATACATATATACATATATACATATATACATATATATAACATATGTATATACACATATATATGTATATATATATGTTATATATATGTATATATAATATGTAATACTATATATGTAATATATAATATATATGTAATACACAACATATAATATGCATATATTATGTATAAATATATATTATATATAGAAAGAGAGAGAGAAAGAGAATATATAATGCATATGGGCTGTGAACCCCAGAAACTTTTCTATCCTCATTTTTAGTCTTCTCCTTTCCAGGTGACATGGGAGACTAGGGCCCGAAGATGATGTCGATCACCACTGTCTGCTCTGAGCTCCCTTACTAGGATCCAAAGCACTCTGCTTCAGCTGCATAGTCGGTAATTCAGGTAAAATGGATTCTTTTCCCTGTTTATATCCACTTCCTTCATAGCTCAGAACAAGGCCTCATTCCACTTCTTTTGTTGTTGCTTATGGATTTTGATTTGGGGCCTCACCTGGCTATGCTCAGGGTTTCTCTTGGTTCTATGATGACGGACAATCCCTATTGGGTTCAGGGGACCATATGTGTGCCATGGTGCCAGGGACCAAGCTTGGGTTGGCCATTGGTAAGGCAAGTGTCTTACCCTCTATCTCTCTGGCTCCACACGTCTGACTTCTTACACTTTACTTTTCTTCATAAAATCCAGTTCCAAAACGCAAATTGAGGAATTCAGTTACTGAAAGATCTTCATTGATTTATTTTACCTTCCTTATTTATTAATGGGACCACTTACTCCTGGATATTTCTTGTTTTTCTCTCTGAGGTCTCTGTAAAAGCTCTGCTTCTTTCTTTTAACCTTGCACGTTAGATTATCCCAGCCTCCCTTCTTCCCTCCCTGTTTCCTTGTATTTGATTCTGACTTGTGCTTTTTTTCTTCCCCTGAATGTCTTACAGCCAGTAAAAATTTAAATGACCTTAAACCTTCATGTGGATGGCTGCAGAACTCACAGTGCTGACTTCCCTCGTCCTCGTGTCCAGCTCTTTCTGTACGTCCCTCACTAGTCATACTCTAGTATAGGCTTTGGGGGCTGTGAGGAGAAAATAGCTCGAAAGACTGAATTTTCCTTATTTCAATTCCTGGCACCCCATGCCTCCCATGGTTTCAGGAGAGGTGGCAGATTTGGAGGGAAATGTAGGTCGATCACTTGTCACTTGTATTACTTGTCTTCCCATTGTTCATCGATTTGCTCGAACGGGCACCAGTAACATGTCCATACATGCTTCGCAAGCAAGTGTAACCCAAAGCATCTGCTCGCTCTAGGAACACAAAGAACCTCAAACCATTCCTTCAGGTTATGGGAATGAGGTCTGAAATTGTTACTGGTTTTTGACATATCAAATACAACACAAGTAGCTTGCCAGGCTCTGCCGTGTAAGTGGTACACTCTCAGTAGTAGGCACTCATCTAGAGCTTTACTGATGAACCTCAACAGGGAGAGATCTGGTTGATTCAGGAATAATTTAGAAGGTAATCGCGAGACTTCGCTTTAGTGTTAGAATGAATAGATGGAGTGTTAAATGGTTATACCAGAAAAAGTATGGACCTTTGTCTCATGAGCTTGATTGCAAATAGCTTTAATGATACTGGTTGAAATTTGAAAAACATATCTGAGGAGTGAAGATCAAGATCTAAACTTGGGACAGCCGAGTTTGAGAGATCTTGAATATCAAAGGCTGATAATATCTGAGGCAAAAATAAATTTTTATGCATTAAATAAATAAAGATGGTGCTTAAAGCAATGGGTGCACAGAGATTTTTTGTAAAGAGGAAAAAAATAGTTTTAGAGTACCTAGTTTGCTCTTATCTACCTGTTGACTAAAAACTGGGTCATAATTGTCAATGAATCAATGGCTTTTTGATTTATCTGTTTAACTGGATTCGTTCATCTGGAAGCACTAGGAAGATTAATATGGACATGGATTAATAAGTCACATTTTTCCCTTCTTTTTATCTTAGAATTCACCTCCTAATAAATAAGTCAGAGGATTCCGGACTCCAAAATCTATGTAATAGCTGTTGAAAGAAGGTACAAGAGAATTCATGTGGGAGGAAGCAAAATGAACTTGATGAGAAGAGACCGTGCAGGCCAGAAGGAAGGCCCAGTGATGTCATATCTCAGAAAGTGCCGGAAGGAAAGTGTCTCTCTATGACAAGAGGCTCTTTCCCAGAAGACAATTTCTTTCTTCTCTCTGGACCTGGTTTTGTTCTGAGTAAGCTCATCTTCTCTTTTACGTGAGTCTGTATGTCAGGCATTCTCAGGCCGACTGTATCCTGTTCTGGTAAGGTCTTTTCTGGACCTGGTTTTGTTCTGAGAAATCTCTCCTTGTCTTATACATGAGTCTGTATGTGAGGCATTCTCGGGCCTGAATGTATTCTGTTCTGGTTAGGATATTTCTGGGGTCCTGCTTTCTTGCTTGACTTCTCTGTGAATCACATAAGCCTGAGTCTTATCAATGTATTACTATTTCTTGGGACTGGAGAATGAAAGCTGCATCATAGAGTACACTATATTTCAATTATCCGAAAGTTAAGAGATAGTTCAGTGGGTCTAGAGAGATGACTCAATGGACTGGAAACATGCTTTTCATGATGGAAACCGGGATTTGATCTCCAGCACCGCACGGCTCTCTGTGCTTCTCCAGAAGTGAACACTAAGCACTGCTGTATGTAGCCTCAATCCTAATAAAAAGAAAAAATAAAGATCAAGGATTGAAAGAAAAAAAGGAAGGAAGGAAAGAAGGAAGGAAAGAAGGAAGGAAGGAAGGAAGGAAGGAAGGAAGGAAGGAAGGAAGGAAGGAAGGAAGGAAGGAAGGAAGGAAGGAAGGAAGGAAGGAAGGAAGGAAGGAAGGAAAAGAAAGAGAGAAAGAAAGAAAGAAAGAAAGAAAGAAAGAAAGAAGGAAGGAAGGAAGGAAGGAAGGAAGGAAGGAAAGAAGGAAAGGGAGAGAAGGAGAGGGAGAGAAAAAGAAACAAAGAAAAGAAAGGCCAATGTAAAATAAGAGGGAGAGAGATGCAGAGAAGAGAGAGAGAGAGAGAGAAAGAGAGGAAACTGGGGTACCGCATGAAGGAGGCCTGGGGGAAGGGAGAGGTACATTGGTGGTGGAAATGGGGCACTGGTGGAGGGATGGGTGCTGGAATACGTATTACAAGAAACAATTATGAACACCTTTGTAAGTGTATGTTTCAGAGGTAGAATAAAAACATTAAAAAAAAGAAAAAGAAATGGCTGTTCCTTTACTTTTGTCAGTCATGTGAAATATGTAGCTAACAACTATAATGAAATTTCAGTGTTAACTACTTTGGTCACCTTACATATTTTTTCTTGTTTTATATTTGTGGACCACACAGACTGGGTGCAAGGGAATACTCAAGAAGCAATTAATGGACCATCTATTGCTGAAAAACTAATTGTGCTCCAGGTCCTTGAACTATCTCTTAGGTTTCCTTTTAGCTATTTAGCTAAAAATGGCAAAAGGCCTTGGTTCTCCATGGAAAATATACATTGTGAGGGGTTGCTGACACACAAGACAATGGATCCCATACCCCCAAAGTTTCTGGATCAAGAGCTACAGGGAGGGTGGGTTTCTAATAAGCTCTCAGCTGATGTAGAAGCTGCTGTCTGAGACTCACCAACTTGAATATAAGATGAAGATTTGGCTTTTGTTTTTTTGTTCTGCTCTTGTAGACTCTGCTAAATTGCACTATAGAGAGCTATGCAAATCTCACTAGAGTGCCCTCAGTGCTCAGGGCACCCTCACTGCAATTGCTGGGTCCTGTTAGTTCTATTCCTATTACTTACAATCCTATTAGTTTGAATCTATTATGTAGTAGAAGTTAAGATTTAATCTCTTCACACATGTCACTGAGCTTTGCCTATTGCAATGGTTTACCTACAGAATAGGCAATTTTTCTTCTTATCCAGCAGCTCTGGGGGAATTCATGTCAATGCTGAAGATTGGTTAAGAAGAAAGTTCTAGCATGCTGCTTACTCGCTGCATAGAATTTCATAAATATTTTGAACAATTCTTTTCATCAGAAAAATAATAGTATTAATTCCTTCATAGGGTTGTTGTGAAACTTTAATGAGTTAAGTTAGATTTACTAGAAGAAAATGCATGGTTCATTAGCATTAGCTAGTAATAGATCACTATGAGTTTTGGCAAAGGGACAATAATACTCAGATCGAATGTTATCAGAAAACATTTTTTATTTCCCTTTTGAATTAATGTATACTTCATTGATTGTAAAGACATATTTTAAACTATATTCCAAAATGCAATGATTACAGAGTCACATTTATTTTGTTTTATTTTTTACTTTTTGTTTATTGAAGTACTGTCATTTATAATTCAGTTGGTGGTGGTTCACTCTGTGTGTGTGTGTGTGTGTGTGTATATATATATATATATATATATATATATATATATGATTCCAACATCACACCTATCATCAGTGAAGCCACCTTTCTCCCCCAGGGACCCTAAGGCCTTCCATTTCAACTCACCTTACCCCAACTCAACTAGCTCTTTTTGTTGCATTGCCCTAGGACTTTCATTGCTACACAGTTGTGTCTCTTTAGATCCCACTTATCAGAGGGCTCATTCTGTATCTATCCCTTTCTTTCTGACTGACTTCCCCAGCATGATATCCTCTAGCTGCATCCAACTGTGACTATTTGCTGTATCATACAATTTCCTTTTCTTTCAGTTATTCCATCCATTGATGGAATAACTGAAAAAGAATTGTCACTTGTCACTTGTCTTCCTGTTGCTCATTGATCTGCTCGAGCAGGCGCCAGTAAAGTCCCCATTCGTGGGGAATGAGGTTCATCATTGTTACTGTTTTTGGCATATCAAATACACCACAGGTAACTTGCCAGATTCTGCCATGGCTCTGGGTTCATCCCAGGGGGCCCAGTCTTTGTCTATGTCAGACCATCAACCATCCAGGGCCCACAGGGCAGAGTCCTGGGTGTAGACAAGGCTGTCTCCTGTCTGCCACCTGCCGACCTGATGCAGCCAGGCACCACAGCCACACCTGCAACACCTCGAGGGGCAGGCATGAGAATTATATTTCTTTATTAATTCTCATATCATACTGTTAAATAACCCCCTCAACAATGGCATGTGGAACTTTACTAATATGCTTTTTA
The DNA here is from genome assembly GCA_021461705.1 of Cryptotis parvus. Taxonomy (NCBI): domain Eukaryota; kingdom Metazoa; phylum Chordata; class Mammalia; order Eulipotyphla; family Soricidae; genus Cryptotis; species Cryptotis parvus. The sequence goes on along the minus strand of JAJIBD010002594.1, from coordinate 104,213 downwards.
TTTATCAACAGGCTAGACACACATACACATACACACACAACTTACACACACTGGGATGAACTTCAAATTAAATAGCCACAAAAATTTAATAGTACATGAAAGAATGAACTAATTTTTTTCTACCTAGCTTATATTGCTTTTGTTGAAAATAGATTTAGCCTATTTGCTTAGAATAATATTCTACAATATTTTACTGAACAGAAGAAAATTACGTTATTCTTACACTGTGCAGCAGTTGAATCTATCCAAGTTTCTCAACCATTCTGAAACTTGATTAGTCACTGGCATACATCTGCACATTCTGACTACCTCCTCTTCTAAGCCTATCAATGAATAGCTTTCATTGAACTCCAGTGGCTTCCTGCAACCCCTGGGTGGTCCCACCTTTCCTACCTAGGACAGAGAAGAGGTCTGGCCTCCCTTGCTTCCTAGTGGCTGGAGCCTCCTGCAGAGGGTGTGCCTTTTAAAACACACTGTACCTTCCACTCCCCCCAAAAAAAAAAAAAAAAAAAACACATACACTTTGAAAAGACAAGGCAGTAAATCCTATTTCAGGCAGTAAATCCTATGTCTGGAGGAGAGGCAGGAAGCAGACTCTGATGGAGGACTTGGTGTTGGAGCATTGTATGTGTGAAATAACAAAGCACACCACCTTTTGAGGCTTTGAGGCAGAGTTCTGCAAGCCCTTGGGGTCACTGCTCCTGTTTTGGTGATAGGGGGCCAGGCTGTCTTTGGGCAGGCAAAGACATATCCCTGTGGTGTAGGGAATAAATGTTGGCATTACCAGGATGAGGGATACAAATAATATTTGCCACCAGTGAGGTGAGCCACTTGTAATTAACATGTGCTTTGTGGTTTTAATCTTTCTTTAATATGTAAAGCTATAAAAATTTACAGCGCCATTTTAGAATGAAAAGAAAATGACAATACACAGTCCTTAAAGCTAACCTGCTTCACCAGATCAAATTGCATAGAACATATCTGCAGAGATTTCTTTTTACCTGCTCTGTCCTCACCATCTTTACTCAGAGGTCTGGCTTTCTGCCTTCCCCCAATCAATGAGAGGAGAGCCTGCTCAGTCACACATAGTGCCCCAAAGAAAATAAACAATACAGTACCTGGTGCATAAAACAAAGAGAAGAACGGCACATCTTAGGTAAATACCAGACTACTTATTTTATGATTTTCAAATGTCATTTTTTGCTCCAATATTGACTTTTTTAAGGGAGGATGAATTATAGATCCCGCAGTACTGGGGACGGAGGTTTCCTTTCTTTGACACAGCTGGTCAAGGCAAGCATTGAAGTCATGATAATTAGTTACGAGTTTCTTTGCGCTGAACACCAGACTGCTGAGAAAATTCTGTGAGGTGACCCCTCAGGGGAAGACAATACATCCGGGAAAGAAGCAGAATAGGCAACAAAGAAGCACAAAACAACTTCCCAATCTTGTTGCTACAAACAGATGTTGCCTCAGGCACTGGCTTGCAAGAATGAAATACAATACAACTCCTCCTTTGTTGACCTGGCTCTCTCTCCAAGAACTGGATTCAGGCAAATTATGTCAAGGTTGCACAGGCTGGTAAAAGGTGGTGGAATTGGAAGCTATCATCCTCGGTGACCTAAGGGCTCCTGGATGCTGCTGAGAGGAGGAAAAAGGGCGGTGCAGAGGTCATGGGGAGATCCAGAGCCAGAAACCAGGTCACAAGGAGGGGGTGGTGGGGGCTGACTTCCTGAAGAGGTTTTGAGAGGCTAGCTAGAGGGGACAGGTGTGAACTGAGGTTCCTGGAGGAAGGTCAAGGGAGGCTAAAGCAAAAAGAAAGAAAAAACGGAGTTAGATGACTTCTAGCCCCTTTTTTGTGATTTTCACTGTTGCTTCGTGTGTACACAAAAATGCAGGCAGAAAGAAATGTAGATTGAATTAGGAAAATTCAATTTACAGACAAAATTTTAATCAAGACAAAAGAGGTTAGACTCCAGAGTATGGAGGGGGTGGGTGGGGGTGGAATGGGTGGATGACCCCTTTGTTAGGGAAAGTTTGTTGTTAGAGTTTTTCTTTTCTTAACTAGGTTAAATTAACTTACTCTGCCTTCCAGTTCGCTTTTAAAGGCAAGTGAGTATTGGAGTTGTATGCATTTTGCCAAAAGTCTTATTATTCAATTACGAGTTAAAGGAAAGCGCTACCACAGACTTATAATTGTTTAAATCTTGAATTTGTTGCTCTCCATCTTCCTTAATCCAACTGCTTCTATAACAATAACCCATTTCATACGCAAGCAGTACAGCTCGGAACAGCTAATATTTATTGAAATCCCATTGTGTGCCTGGCATTGCATCTATAACAATAATGCTAGCTAACATTTAGTGCAGACATCGGGAATCTTAAAAGGCTTACATCTATTGCGTCACTGCATCAAGCAGCAACTCTATTATATGGTTACCATCATTACTTTCTCCTTACAGATGAAAAAAACCAGGCCTCAATGAAGTTAAATGACTTACTCTAAAGTTATGCAGCTTGTGACTGACAGAGCCGATCCATCTAATTTCAGAGCTGGGCACTTAATAGTGACACTAATTTTATTTCATGCTAATAAAGCTTTTTGAAGTAGGAAACTACTATTGTCATCATTTCCATTTTGTATCAACAAGACTGAGATTCAGAGATGAAAGCACTAACGAAGATGACCCAGTCATCTGAATCCTGGGAGAGCCAGGATTCAAATCCAAGCATGTTTAAATTGTCCCGACAGAACAGCACAGAAGCAGGTAGCTCTATCTGTGCTTTTCAAACATGAATGTACACATGAATCACCTGGGAAACATTAAATGTTTCCCATTGATTCCACAGGCCCAAAGATCTGCTTTTCCAGTCACATTCCCAATAATGTTGCTAGTCACCTCACTCGAAGATGTTGAAGCATACGTTTCTAAGACCCAGCCTTCACTAGAGTATGGAGTGAATATGTCTCAGGGAGACTTACAGGGACACCTTGCTTGGGGATCTGCAACTTAATAAATAAACTCATTCTTTTCTTTCTCAGAACAACGTAAAATAAAACCTATTGAGATTCAGACTTTTTTAAATTAGATATATGACCAATTACACTCTTTTCAGGCAAGTGGCAGACCTGGTTACAATCCCCTGGCATCCCATATGGTGCCCTGAGCATGGCCAGGAGTAATTTCTGAGTGTAGAGCCAGGAGTAACCCCTGAGCATTTCTGGGTGTGACCTAAAAAAATAAAAAAACAAAACAAAACATTGCACTCTTCAAATTATTGAAATCTATGTAGTTATCGAATTATTCCTAAATCTCATTATTTTCTCCATAAAATATGTTCTCAAATGGTTTATATACACATAAATTTGTATTTATATCCTTTTGTTTTGATTTAATAAATTGAACCAAATATTTGTAACATATCAGTTTGAAATATTTCATACAGATTGTTTCTAATCACCTTCTTGTAGAGCTAGATATGGATTCCCATTTTGTCAATTTCTCTCCATCCAGATGATCACCTATTTCATTTATTATATTGAATTTTCTATAGCATTCTTTCCATCCGACTTAGAACATCTTTCTTTTCTTTTCTCTACAAGCACCATAACTAGATCCTGAACCTCAAATCTGTATGTCAACTGTGACTTACCTAACCCCCTAGAAGGCTGTAGTACAATATCTGTGGAATTTATGATTTATGCCAAGCGCCCTTGTCAGCCTCACTTCTGCTGCCAACTGAGCTGAAAATTGAAATGCTGGCTCAGTCTATAAAGTCAGACTCTCTTCTTCTGTTGTGTTAACTAATTCATTACTAACCTTAGCTTGAGTGTTTGGCTTACCCAAGAGCACCTTAAATTGCAGAATGTAAATTTCACATGTAATCTCTTTATTCCTTTCCCTCATTGATCAAACATATTCAAGGCAACAATTATCTCCCTCTGGATACTAATTTTCTCCACCATTTCATGGCATCCTCACAAAGCTCACAGGTATATTGCAATACTCGTTAACTGAAAACATGCAAAAATGCTCAAGTCCTTCCAATAGAAAAATGTTATGCAAAAGCTAATTAAAGTACCTTGTGTTAGTTGCCCCACCCTGGGACAGTTTAAAACAATGTTACGTTTTAACACTCTGCCAAGTCTCAACAGGATAATGAAAATTCTCATCAGAGCCCAAAGTAGCCATTGAAGGAAGGAGACCTAGCTTTCCACACAATGATGCAATCCTGTTGATAATCTATGGTGGACTTCTGATAGGCAGTATAATAAAGCATTGTTCAGATGGGGGGAGCAGACAGACCAGGTCAACTCAGGCCACCATGACACAGCACCCTCCCTCAACTTAGTGTCTCATTAATACATCCACAATTTGTTTATGACATTTCATTTTGTAATCACACCTACTATGCATGTAATCACTGTATTAAAATTATTACTCTGGCTATTTTCATGCCATAGTATATTCAGTCACCTACCAATACAATCTTACTGCAATTTATTTTTATTCCACCAGCCTTAATTGACTTTAATTATATTATAGCTCTTCTGATGAGTTTTCTTTTAATTATACCTACCGAAATAGGCAGTAGTGTCTTAAGATGATCTCAGTCAAATGTATCATTTTCTTAATACCCAAAATTCTTTCCCCCATACTTATTCATTCATTCATTCATTCACTCACTCGTTCATTTGTTCATTCGTTCATACATTAATTCATTAATTCATTTATCTATTTATTTATTTATTTTTTGCTTTTTGAGTCACACCCAGCGATGCTCAAGGGTTACTTCTGGCTCTTTGCTAAGGAATTACTCCTGATGGTGCTCGGGGACCATATGGGATGCCGAGAATGGAACCCGGGTCGGCTGCATGCAAGGCAAAATACTGCCCACTGGACTAGCCAAGACCCCTTTATTTATTTAAACGCCATGATTTACAGAGTACAAAGTTTTTCACAATACAGTTGTTGGAAAGATTCATGTTCAACACCAATTCCACCACACCAAACACCATGATTTACAGAGTACAAAGTTTTTCACAATACAGTTGTTGGAAATATTTATGTTCAACACCAATTCCACCACACCACCAGAGTAACCGCACCACCACCACCAGAGACCCTCATTTTCACCCCCCCCCACACACCCATCCCCATGCCTGCTCTCTTAGCCAGGACTCATATGTAATGGTCTCTCTTATATTGACCATTACAACCCATATAAGGGAATGGTATTGATAAAGTCATGACTTTTGTTCTGGATTGCTATGTGGGTGTCTGGCCAATTTCTGTTATTGGATTCACATTAACACCTAAGATTCTTAAGACTAAGAAAGATATTCCTGGAATAATTTTGTTTTTCCTATTTATTGGCTTTCTCTCATAGCTGCAACAACATCAGAACCTGATTCAGATTTTCCTAGACTTTGAATTTTAGATACTCCTTAAAAAAGTATGCCCTAAAATTGGGAACTCTCAAAACTATTTGCTCAATTCTAAGGTATTTTTTGGACATAACAGAGCAAACATGATCACATAGATTTCATTATTAAATGCACACATTCCTGGACTGGGTATGTGTCTAGGCTCAGAGATGACACTTGAGCAAGACTTTTTTTTTAATTAACTTCTGCAATTTAACTTTATTTGGGGGAAATGCTATGATATGGTCTCATCCTATTGAGAGTAGGCTTAAGTGGGGCCTTCTGACGGTGGGAGAAGTCTGAGTGACTTCTCAGGGGGCACAGCTGCACCTCAGCTCTCAACATAACAGCCACATAACTCTCAGAGCTTCTGCATATTCAAAACTTGGAAATAACCCTCAGCATCAAGACCTACAGACACATTCGGTGCTTCTGTGGGGTCAGAAAAGAGTGACCTGGGTTACTATGCTAAGCCCCTCATCTCTTTCATATGTCTTGAGTCTGTGGTGCTGCAAGTATCATGTCTGCGGTAACACATTGTGATGGGAATACACAGTATAGGTCCCACAGCATGTGACTGACAATGTTTCTCTGCAAGTTGTCCAAAAGAACATTAGCCAGGATCTCTTGAGCCCTGGAAAGTCATGAGATCCTGCAGGCAATTATCAGAATCAGTATGTTCCTGCCCTTATAGATTATAATAAAAATACTATTACGAAACATCCTGACTGCGGTTTCTGAATGGACAAAGTCCTTCTACGGAGGTCTCAAAGGGCCTATAAACTCTGCCCAAACAATGCCTTTCCTCCATCTCAGAACCTGTTAAGTTCTTTCTGTCAGAGTTCACAGTGACAGGACAGTGCTGAAGATTTGTCATCAATACTCTTAGATACTTCTCCCTCTATATGGGGTCTTCCATGAGCTGGAGCAACTTGCTGGATCATATTTTCCTTACCAAGATGGGTGATGATGACTAAACCCACACTTGAGTATCCAGGCAACACTCCTCACTGGGGAGACATATATGCAAACACGTTAATGTATATATTTAATTGGGTTATAATCTATTGACCATAGATATTGAGACACTGAGCAAGCAATTAACAAAACAGCTTTGACTAAATATAGTTAACACTAAATATAGTTGGTTAATTGGTATTTAATATGCTTATTAAATGTCAATTAAGTATCTTTAGCAATGAATTGGTACCTAATTAACTTACTATAGCTATCCTGTTACTTGACATTTGAACAGCTAAATATTCTCTACAAGTTTAATGTTTTAATAAGAAACAAATTATCCATGTATTGCTCATGAATTTTTCAGTTAGTTTAATGGGATTTAAATGTATCTCTCAACTTGGAGACATGTTTTTCTTATAATCAACTGGTATTTTACATTTCAGATCACTTCCAAACTTGGAGGACTGATTACACAAGAATAAAGAGGTATAAAAATCAGAAACCTTCTTTTCCAATCTTGATTCTACAACTGACATCCTATGCTATTATAGACATAATATTTCTCTGCTTGGCACTTTCATTTCCTCATATGCTCATATGGCATTAAGAATAAAAGTGGAATTATTGTGAAAAATCAAGTGGTATAAAATAACAAAATCACTTAAGTAAGCAAGATATCTTAAATTAGAGATCAAACTTGTTAGGAAAGTTGTATGTGATTATTATATTGACTGAATCTTCATAATTTGTACAAATTCCAAAGATAATTTATTGTTGAGTGTGAACTCCAAGGAAGTTGGGAACTCCATTTTGAAATGACCCTTTAACTATAACTATGTTTGTTTTTATTAAATTTCTAATAGTGAACTGTTCTTATGGTGATTTCTTTGTCTGTTCTGCATAGTATCAAATGCTTGGCATTTGACTATGTAGCAAATCATTGGTATTTTAAACAGAAGTTTTTGGTTTGTGAAAATGACTCAGTATTTGTTGTGATTTAAAGTTTTTATTTACTTAGTTTATGGTGTTAACTCTCTGCATTAATATTTCATTTTACTTGCACTTGAAAGCTAGCTGTGATTTATTATTTTAGCAGCTTTGTCTGTAGCATACAGCAATGAAAGCATCACATATCCATTAATGTTCACTTGCTTTACATATCCTGTACTTCATAAACAAGACTTTATTGAGAAGTTGCAATAGTTTTAGTGCCAATTACTTATCTTGGTTCACTGCACTAGAACCTTTAAACATATTAGGCTTTTATTTCCACTTAAGCTGTAAATATGACAAGTCACGGAGAAAAGAAGTACTTGGTATGTCTTAGAATTTTTTGTTGGGTTTTTTAAAATTATTTTATGACTTGCACTTATTAAATTTTTCCAAGTTCTTATGACTTTCAAACTATGCCCATTATTACTGACTAATTTATAGAAGTTGCAGTCAGGCTCGACTCAGTTTTGATTCTAGGGGCAATATACATTGTTGAAGTTAATTGTTCCCCTAACCACTTTTTCCATATGGCAGAGTAAATCTTACTGTGATAATTTTGGAATGATTTATCCAGCATTTTGTGATCCCTTGGATATTGCTTTGGAAGGTACATGGATCTTTGTTGGGCCACAGCACCATCGTGTGAATATATTGGAACTACTACCTCAACCCCACCTGTTGCCTTAATTTTATTCTCTGAATCAAGATTACTGCTGCTGTATTAAGATTGGTGCACCCTTCTCCCTGCATTAACATATGCCTCAGAGACCCGGGCTCTACGAAAGCAGGATGAGAATGCTGTTCAGGTCTCCCAAAGAGGAAATCGAAAGAGCTATGCTTGGAATATCACGCCTCACTCAAGTAAAAGAAGGAATCCGGAGCTCTGACCTTCGTCGCTATTCCAGAATCAGGGACGCTGTCTCATTTGCCAAGGCATCGAAAATCAGATGGGCTGGACATGTAATGCGATATGGAGATGACCGCTGGACTAGAGCCATTACCGACTGGATCTCCATGAGATGTCAGAAGATCATGTGGCCGCCCACCTACAAGATGGTCAGACTTCTTCGTCAAGACCCTGAGCGAGGGTCGGAGCGATAGCCCAATGGGTAGAGCGTTTGCCTTGCATGCGGCCGGCCCATGCCGACCGGGTTCGATACCCGGCATCCCATATGGTACCCAGAGCACCACCAGGAGTAATTCCTGAGTGCAGAGCCAGGAGTAACCCCTGAGCATCACCGGTGTGACCCAAAAAGCAAAAAAAAAAAAAAAAAGACCCTGAGCGAATGGTTTGAGGCTCTTTGTATTCCTGAAGCAACCAGATGTCATTGGGCTACACTGATACGTGAAAGGGTAAAATGGAAATGTTACTGGTGCCCACTCAAGCAAATCAATGAATAACGGGATGTCAAGTGATCAAGTCAAGTGAATCAAGATTAATTTATAATATTTTCTCTACAAGTGACCTAAATGTTAGGGGCTTTATTACCACTGTTGATTGAATTGCCATACAGGTGCAAAAATTTCCTGTCTCTGCTATTTCTGAATATTCCCCCTCTGGACTTACAGTTAGTGATTAGTGCAACATCAGTTATTCCTTGACTTATATGAAGTTCCCAATTCATTCTGGAAACTGTTGCAGATTTGGATTAGAAGTCTAATGTCAGATTAAAGTTAGAAGAGACAGGGAATTGGTGTTTCCTCAAAAGGCTGAAATAGTATGAGACAATGTCTAAAGTCAAACATGGCCAGAGTTACAGGCTCTCGTCTCCATTCTACCAACAGCAGAAAGTTAGTGACTCATATAACTTCTGCACCTGTAAATAGGAGAAAAAAAATACTTAGTAAAGTTGGTGAGGATAGTAGTTGACATGTTAAAATATCTAATGCGATAACTTGCAAGAGGAAAGGTCTCAACAAAGTAAATTATTACTAAACTATAATGCTTTTCTAAGATATAATGCCATTATGTACAGTTTAAGCAAGTGAAAAATAGAAGGAACTTTTCAAGTACCTATGGTCTAGTGAACATCTGGGAAGTAGGTTATGTGAGCTTAAGATATTGCTGCCTATGTGCCGCCAGAACTCTTGGCATATTTTAGTTTTATGTTATCAGCCAACTAAATAAAGAAGGGAAAAGATAAATTTTTTGTCATTCACATATAAACTGTCTTGACTATAATGAAAACTGAGAAGATTTAATATTTATTTGTAGAGCGTACAGTAATTTGGAAATGTTGATATATGTATTCTAACTTGAGTAGACTTCGTCACTACAATAAAGACATTGCAATTGCCATGTCAAGATGATAACCAGGTTATCCAGGTGTCAAAAGTAGAAAATGTACATTAAACAACTTTATGCTTTATGTAATTAGATACTATATAGTAGAACATATACAGTCTAGCAGCGTAGGTCAAGCAAACAAATGTGACTCGCTCTAGGGCAATGGAGCAGGACAAGCACTTCAAATCAGGCACTTTGCAGCCCGAGTGAGCTGAACTCACCAGAACTGACTGCCAGGACAGAGCCTCTGCATGTGTACTTAAACTGGCATGTGTCAGTTCATTCACCATAATTTTTACATTAAAAAAATAACGGTTTTATGAAACAGGTCATCAAGTGGAATCCATGTCACTTCATCAAATTTCAGAGTTTAAAATAGCAAACTCTGTTTCAGAGTTTAAAACACATCCCATCCTACATGTAACCTTAAAGCAATCCATTGACTGAAGACCCAGCATCCATGTGCCCACACATGGTATAGACACACAAGAAGCTTATGCTTCAGCACTGGGGAGAAGTTTTTTGTATATTATTTCCTGCTAGGTGATTCATGCCCTGCCATAGAAAAAACTTTAGGAGCTCACAAAAGGTAGCAGACAATGCCACTAGGCAGCGCCGTAGAAAATGAAGGAAAAGAGAAGCATGTTAGTGAAGAAAAGATATAATTCAATATTTTAAATAATATTATTTATGTTTTCAAAACTGAAATTTCAATGGCAATATCTGTGTAATTTTGACTGACCTTTGGTGGATTCAGCTAAATGCACTAACATATTTGTTCTTATTATACTAAATATAACTAAAATCTATACCAAAGTTTGAAAATGGATAGAAATAAATTGAAAAGTCATTTTTATGAAATCCCTTACTCTCCAAACTACTTGTTTGTTATGTCAGAGTGGCAACTTTTGTGTTAAATTAAGGAATTGGTAGATTAAAAAGATATATGCTATCACATGCTTGTTACATTATCTAATTTCTTAAACTGTCATGAAAATTTAATTAGCATTGGCATATATTGACAAACTCTGACCTCTAAACCTACTTTCTTTCAGAAATAATCACAATTATTAGCTATTATTTTAAGAGTGAGTTCGGCTAGAATGTATTGTCCAATTCAATCCTCTTGACAGCCAGGTTTTACTAAGCAAAAGAACTATTGCAATGGCATTACTGTTTCATATCTGTTTTCAAATTTTTCTATCACTACTATTCAGCATATCCTTTTTATAAAAACTTTCCACGGGATGGATATATTCTATAGACTCTTGTTTAAAAACCTGTTATTGGGACCAGAGCGATAGCCCAGCGGGTAGGGCGTTTGCCTTGCATGTGGCCGGCCTGTGCCAGCCTGGGTTCGATCCCCGGCATCCCATATGGTCCCCCGAGCACCGCCAGGAGTGATTCCTGAGTGCAGAGCCAGGAGAAACCCCTGAGCATTGCTGGGTGTGACCCCAAAAAAAAAAACCCCTGTTATTCCTAATGCACAATAGAATTAAGCATAGCCGGCTTGCCTTGCATTCAGGACCATTTCTTTGTTTTGGTTACACCTGGCGATACCCAGGGGTTACTCTGCACTCAGGAATTACTCCTGGCCATGCTCAGATGACCGTGACCATATGTGATGTTGGGGAAAGAACCCAGGTGGGCTCCATGCAAGGCAAACACCCTACCCACCGGATTATCACTCCAGCCCACACATTCAGGACCATTTCTGATTTGACATTAGCTTAGCTTTCTGGTCTACATGCCACCAATAACGGTGATGCTCTCCAGGTGCCCCTAACTACTGTTTGAGCTTGCCCTCCTCACAGGCCCTTGGTCATGCCTCAGTTACTTGAATGTCTCTTTGTCTCATTTTATCCTTGTGAATTTATATTTTAATATCTGGTCCTCAAAATCAACCCTTTAGAAGTGAGGTGAATGATGTAAATGATGCCCTCGTTTCTGAGAAAGCATATTCACTTCTCTATTGGTGCAGGCAAACCATCTTCTTGTGAATGATTATCTCTGAGCACATTTCTTTCTCCTTCATTATAATCCCCACAAGCATTTTAAGAACAGGAAAATGTCATTTTTCTTTATATAGCTAGTATATATCAGAGAATTTTTTCCATATAGCATATAATCAAGTATTGTATTCCTAATTTCACAAAAGAAAGACTGCTTGCTCAGAGAGGTTTACAAACTTGCCTGAGGTTTTCTGAATCACGACAAAAGAGCTAAGACAGATTCATGACCACACTTCATAGTGTCAAGTTTTTGCCATAATGTCTATAGATTTCTGCTTTCTAAATCATTGTTTATATATTAATTTGATATTTTCACTTAGCACAAAATTATATTCACTTTTATTTATTTGCTCCACCTGCCCTAACAAATGCGACAGACTTGGGGAATAAACAAACATAAATGTTCTCATAATTGTTTTGTTTGTCTTTGTGCGGAGGTCACAACCAGCAACCTCCAAATTGAGGTTTTATATTTAGATTTTAATTGTATGAAATTTAGGTTTTAAATCTCCATAGTCTTCTAATATGTTCAGCTGATCTTCCTGTGTTTGTGTGCTGATGTCCTTTTCTTCTAAGGATTCTTCTAAACCAATTAATCAGATTGGTTAAGGGTTCAATCTACCATCCTAATGAACTCACTATAAACTTAATTTTCTCTGTAGTGACATCTTCCAATATGGGCACATTCTGAGTCACTGAGGGTTAGCATTTCAACTATATAAAATATTTGGTGGTATAGGGACTTCCCAAGCAGTTCGCAGGAGGTCTGTGACCTTTCCCAGTGATCCTTGGCCAACCAGGCTGTCATTTCAATGAGACGACCTGAACATGTGCTGCTGTTCAGGCTCTGTGATCGACATGGTAGGGGGAAACCTCGATCACACTGACAGTGCTGAGACCTTCACCCATGTGGTGTCAGGAACGGAACTAGACCAGCTGCATCCAGGCTATCCACCTTAGCCCTGGGGCTCGTTCTCAAGCCCCAAAAATAAATAAATATATATAAATATATATATATATAAATTGTATATACATCGAGAGAGATATATGATGTTCACAGAGTTGCTCACAAAGTCACACATTGTTCTTTTCACCAACCCTTTGGCATGTATGGATGGGAGGAGTCACAGGGAAGCTACTTGAGTGTTCTCCTTGGACAGCTAATTAGCCTGCTGAGGTTACCCATTTACCTCATTTCCTCCTGGTTGCTGTCAACCATCTTAGTCTTTCACTTCAGAGACATGCCCTGTAGTTCCAAATGCCAGAATCCCAAGCAGAATATCTCACCCAATGTGCGGATGACTAATAGAACAATGTCACAAAGGTGCTTCTCCCTAGTCTTTATAACTTCTGTCAAGGCCATGCTGTAAACAGTTAATACAGTAAACAGTGAAGGAAAGAAAAGCGCCAAAATTTACATGCAAACTAGAGGGCAGTATGAATAGAAATTCTCTTCCTCTCAGTGTCTAAGTTCTTCCCTTAAATTGTGAATCATGGGACAACGATTTTAGGTAAAAGCCCACCAAGATTTCTCTTTATCCAGTCAAAAAAGTCCATGCTTTTCTGGGGGAAATATAGCCTGTAAATGATGACAATATCGGTCACAGTTCTTTTTTTTTCTTTTTTTGGGGGTCACACCTGGCAATACTCAGGGTTTACTCCTGGCTCTGCACTCAGGAATTACTCCTGACGGTGCTCGGGGGACCATATGGGATGCTGGGGTTCAAACCCAGGTCAGCCGCTTGCAAGGCAAATGCCCTACCTACTGGGCTACCGCTTCAGCCTCAGGGTCACAGTTCTTAATGCCTATATAAAAGAGCTATTGTGAAATTGACACCTTCCTCCCCTCCGCCCTTTGGGTCCCTCCTGTGTTTCCACCACTTTCAAATCATCACATTCTTTCTTCTCCACGGCAACAGTGAGCCCAGAAGACCGGAGCATCTAAAGCAGCTTCTCCCAGGGGCTTCTTCTAACTCAATAAGAAAGTTAAAAATTCCTGACGAAAACTCCTGGCTTTTTCCTCCCTTCATGTTCCCTTCAGTATCTTCCCTTTCTATTTCCCTCTGTGATGTGGTGCATTACAGATTCAGAAACACAATGTTATATGAATACTGGAGAACTCAGAGACCAAAGAAGCAATAAGCCAATACACAACACACTATCTGAAACAATGGGGCCTCTGACAAGGTTTCAAGCTATGACCTTGCCCAGCTGGGCTCAGGGTGCAAAGACTGGACACTGGGGACCTTTCACCAAGGTAATCAATGCATAAGTATAATCTCTAGTCTTCTATAAATGTTCAGCCTTATATCTTGCATACTAACTTCTTTTGAATCGGTTTCCATGGTCTTTTTCCTGGGATATTTTTCCTGTGGCCATTACTGTTCAAGTAATGTTGGAATGTTCTGATTCTTCATAAATATCTCTACCTTATAAAGAACAATTTCCTAACAACTTGGCCTATTTGAATTGCCTTATGAAGCTCTTCACTTTTTTTTCTCTGCTTTCTGTGTTGGGGAAACTGTACATTTTCCCTTCTTGTTGGGGAGTCCATGGCACAGGAGCCAGTGATTGGTCACTGGATATTCTACCATCATATTAAGGAGTGGTAGAGGTGGAAAGATGAAAATAGGGTTTATAAGTATGCTAAGGGAAATTGGCAAGCTACTAAGCTTCAAGTGGTAAAATGTTTTTGTATATATTTAAACAGTTTGTGAGTAATCAGGGAAAAGTGCTAGAAAACAAGTATTTAATGATGAAAGCCACAAGCCAGCCTTGAGAATCACCACAATATTCTCTTTTCCTTTTCTTTCCTGTCTGTGAGCCTCTCTCCTTCTCTCTGTCCTGGAAACAGTAATGTTTTGGTGGGAATTGCTAGAAATTGCCACAGGAATTAGTAGGACCCAAAGGAAAGTTCTGCCTTGCTCGAAGCTGTAGTCCAAGTCCAGGGCGACTTCAGGGGAGAAAAAGCTATTTTAAAGATTCCAGGGCTTGCGGGTGGGGAAAGGCTGCAGGGGCAATAACCATGTCTTCTCGCTTCAGGAAAATAATCTGAATGGGTAGGGGTGGGGTGATTTTGGAAATTCTGGGTTCAGGACCACTTTAAGGTATGGATTCATATAGGAGGCTGATGGCTCCCACAACTTTATATACCCTCTGCTTGGTCTATTTCTCTTCCCTGGGTGTTGTCTCACTGGAAACTTTGCCTCATAAACTTTCATAGATGCTTTGTTTTTCCTCAGCCCAACGATGCTGCAAATCCCATATATGATCTTGGACAAGTCCTTTGCACCTCAGAGGGCATCCAGTTTCTTTATTATAAAACTTGGCTGGTGACGCTCACTTTGCACATTGTTTTTGATAATTGAACAGAAGAATGAAGGAAAAATACCCATCACCCTGTCCCAAGTCTGGTGGGATTTGGATACAATGTGTTTAAGAGCAGAGAATTCTTCTGCATGTAGGTCTGTGTATAAGATTGGTCCTTAGCTGTGGTTCAAACAGGCTGCCTGAAAGAAGCACGTAGTAGGGAGAAGTGAGCTCTACCCCTAAGCACTCTGCAACTACCCACACAGACCCCTTTGCTGGCAGTCACTTGGAAACCAATATTTATTGAAACTGACTGCAGCTTCCATCCTCTGCGATATTCTCTCTGACTGGAATACGCTCTTCCATCTTTACCCTGTTAATTCCATGGTATTTGATAACTCAGTTCAAATACCACTTCTGGGGAGCTTTCCCCGACTTCTGCCATTCATTACAAACTCTCTTTCTGTGTGACTACAGTACAAGGGGCACCCCAGTGTCCTAGCCGAGGTAATCAGCTTTCACAACACCAACATGCATTGTTGTGTTCTCAGGACCAGAGGGAACTAAAGCCTGCAGGAGAAGACCTTGAGTGACCAAATGCAGGGCTGCATGAAAGAAGGGACTGTGTCACTTTTTAACAGCAGTAAAGTTTGAGTCACAAGCTAAATCCTGTTTCAAAGAGGGCCACGACTACAGCCCAATTACACCTGAGGGTCAGTGCGCCTGGAATCACAGCAAGGTACAGCAAGATTCTGGAAAAACATTCCCTTCTTCTCTCAAAGTCATCGTGCCAGGGTTATTCAGAAAACAGGAATGTTTGACATGGTGGAAATGAAAGGATCAGAAACGATGCTCTCCCTCCAATACTACCTCCCTTAGCATTATTTGTGGGAATAATGGATGTGACACTGTCAGAGCCAGATGGATGGATCCTTAGGGGATGCGCCAGCCTGGTTATGGGTCTGCAAATCCCTGACTACTGAGAACTACCCTGGGCATACCTGCTTTCAGGAATCACTGCAAATAGAATGTGACTATTATGATAATCAATTAATAATCAATTAGTTGAGTAATCTTCCCTTGTAGAAAACCTGCTGAAACAATGATGAATCATGCAGCCACAATCAGGGCTGAAAACCTGAGAAAGGGGTAGGGGGAGTAGTTTCGCTGTCTAAATACAAAAAGAGAAAGAAAGAAAAACTTAGAAACCAAATCCCCAAGCGTGGCTGTCTCTGGAAAATGAATTCCACAGACACCGACTCCAAGATGTTTTATCGAATGTGCTTTAGACTTGTGGGTGATGCATTGTCCCTCAGAGTCATTAAAAGGAACCCAGATAGCTGTAACACAGCTTAGCTTCCAAGAAGTGCAGACTGTCCACACTTGTACTTTGCACACAATATATGGTTATTGTTAGACGCTGAACATCCCCACATGCTGCCTGCATGGGGGGTCTTTGTCCTTTATTCTGATGTGGGATAAGGATGCTTTCAGCACAGCAAGATGACAGCCTGGCCTCCCCACTCAGAGCAACCCACAGCCCAAGCATGAGACAGAAAGTGAAAAGTTCCTTTGTTCCTAATGCAGAGCTCATCTTTTGTCACACAGGCCCCTAAAGCTAAGAGCCATGCACACCATTTAAAAATAAATTTTGATAATTTCTAGAAAACACAATCCCTACTAATTTTTTTTTTTTTTTGGTAAGCACTGGTGTTGGAAAAGCTTTCTAATTCATTGTTCTGGACACCAGGTACTGAAGGCATTCAGGGCAATGCTTAGGGGGAAAAATATCCAAGAGGGTTTGTCTTTCATTGAGAATAGAATGGTCATTATCCAGAGTCCAGATGGCGCTCCCTTTGTGACACTGCTTTGGGGGCCCCTCAAAACCCAGCCCTTTCTACAAAAGAAACAGGCCAAGAAATGCTCCAGGGAGCAGTAGGCAGCGACTTTTTAAACCCCAGGGAGGCAGCCTTAAGCATTCTGAGCAGGCTCTCACTTTTTTTTTTTTTGGAAGAGAGGGCAGCAAACATTGATAATTAAGGACTTGCCCAAATGAAAGCCTACAGGGTGGCCAAGTTTATGGATCCCACTGCAGCCCAGCCCTCGGGGAGTGCCTGATTACATCTTAATGTTTTTCTAATGCATCTCGGCATCACAGCAGTAGACTTTTCTTTATAGAGAAATCCTGCAAAATGTTGTGCATCCCAGGCGGGGAGGGTGATTGTGTTCCCTGGAACCTGAACTTCTCCCTGAAGACCTGAAGAGAAGAACACTATGCTGACACGCAGAGATATTTTGCAGAGGCCTTTGGGTTTGCAGGCTTCCGCTTTTCTCTAGATGGATACACCCAAGTCCTCTGGAGTGCCCGAGACGGGGACTCTTATGCCCTCATGGTGCCAACAGGAGGCTCCTTTCTCCATTCCTGTTACGGGAGTTGCAGAGTAAATCATTTTCACGGTCTTCCAAGGATTTTTTGTCTTTTCATGGATGATACTAACAGAGTTGAACCAGATCCTTACTTGCAAAAAATTATTTTCATAAAATTACAGTTGGAGGACTTGTTTTAAAGAGGGAATTATGATCACGGTTCTATTCATACACCGCCCAAGAACTCTACGGGAGGGACCAGCAGATGTCACTGTAGTTCTGTTCATCATCTCTTCCCTTGGCAGGTTTCTATCTACGTCTATCCCTTTTGGACTCAACAGATCATATTTCTTATTTAATCAAAGCATAATACATCATAACATTTGTAATTCATGTTGTTGTTATTTTTTCATTGTGTGCAGAATTGGATACATATCTGCACAAACAGAGATGCAAACTAAAAAAAGTAGCCCAGACATCTCCAGTGAGGTGCAGAAACCCAAGTGCCTGCTGGAAAGGCATGATAAGACCCTGGGACAAAGAGCAGTGAAGGCCTGTGACTCTTCCTCTTGATGGACAATCTCAGGACTAAGCAGACATGTCTCTTTTATGTTTCTGGAGGGCTTCTGGGGAATGTCAGCCATGGGCTTAGTCTGCAGTGAGGGAAGGCCCACTTGTCAGGATAGCTGAGGACAGGAGCTGGGCGCATGAGAGCCTGTCGGAATGAAGTCCTGAAGGCACAGCATTTTTCAAAATAACAAAAACACTGAACTGGAGGGTAAAGAGAAAGATCTATGTATTAGCTTTAGCATCTTGTTTTAGTTGAGATTGATATAATTTCTGGGAAATTTCCCTGTTTGAAGGAGGAGATAAAGCAAAAAACGCAGAGAGGATGACTGATATGGGTGACTTCCACAGAGATGGAAAGAAAGTCAACGCTGAGTGGAAAAGTTCAAAGGGGCTTCTCTTTAGAAGTAACACACTAGTCTTTCGAGAACAAAAACCTTATGATACTTACTGGTGGTAACTCTGTGTGTGAAGTTTGTATATGAAGAACATGGATAAACAATTATATGGCAGCCTAACACAGGTACTGATTGGCCCCCAAATTTCCCAGAAATAAGCAAATGCTGGAGTTTGTGGACAAAACTGTGTGCTAGAGCAATGAGAAGACTTTGACCAAAATGAGCATATCTGATACTGCCCAGATCACCCCACGCCCTGCTAGCAGAAGATGGGTTCTATGGGATTTAAACATGTATTCTTTCTAGATGGACACATTGATGGTATGGCAATATCATTGCCATATGGGGAGAATCTTCCTGTCCTGCTCTCTTAGGAATCTAAAATTCTTCACCCTCCCTGCCCCCACACACACACACACACACACACACACACACACACACACACACAAACACACATCATATATAGTTGCTGAGTTGGAAATCAGATTATATAAAAATTCAGACAGTTTATGGGCTAAGGTGCATGCATGTCTGTGGAAAAGGAAGAGAGTTGAGGTTAATGGGCCCTGCTTAGTTGTCGGTGTGGGCCTTAGGTGAGAGAGAAGAAAGGATCCTCTTTCATGGGGTCAGAATTCTATAGGGCGTAGAATACAGCCAGCCTTAATTCTCCCCCTACAATTTCTACTGTCATTATATTTTAGCCCCATCTTACACATTTTGTCTTTGGGCCCTCAACTATCCCTTCTCAATGGTCTTTTTGTAAGCCTCCCATGCTGCATAGGATTGGTTTTTACTAACCCTAAAAGAAAGTGGAAATGATGGCAGGTAACTGCTGATGTGGGTCATGAAAGAAATTGTAGTTTCCACCTTTCTTCCTCCTGATTAACTCAAGCAGAGGGAGGAAAAAATGAGATCAGACAAGCAGCCTAAGGAGAGCCCCATGGAGAGGGAACAGAGAACTCCTGCTCATAGTTAGCCTGGACCAGCCCGCCTGTGAGTGAGCTAACTTGGAAGCAGAACCTCTGTGCCTGGTCAAGCCTTCAGTAAGTATTTCTGCAGACATTTGGACTGCCGCCTCATGAAAGCGCCTGAGCTAAAACTGTTCAGCTGAACTGTTCCTATAGTCCTGGGCCATAGAAGTGGAGAATTGGATTTTTTGTTCGTGTTTGTTTTAGTGGGCTAGAAAGGGAAAGAGACCAGCAAGGCCCCGACAGCATAAAATTTAAGGAGCTGCTCACTCTCCGCATCATGCTAGTAATGCTTGGTCATTTGCCATACTCTAGGCCTGATTGACTTGGCTTATTTTTAAAGGCACTGAATCTTGAGGCTAATTAATTCCTAAGCTGATGGAATAGTAATCTAGTCTCTTTTTTAAGGTCCTTGTTGAACTGCACCCAGTGAGACTCATTCCGATCTTTTAAAGGTTTGTTAGGTAGTCTTCAGGCTTCCTGTAACCAGAAACTGTGTGGTACCTAAACTCTCAGAGATATTTCCTTTGAATTTAGACTCCAACATCATAGTCCTTTATGGCAGTCAATTAATTCAGGAGAAAGAAGAGTCATAGTTATTGTGCACCTCCGAATTTTCTAGTCCTGATGCAAGCTGGCATCCTGCTCACTTGCTGTCATATCGAGATGATATTGAAGCCTCTGACCACAGGTGCTATGATGGAGAACATTTTTCACAATGTGAAATGATGGGTTTGTGGTTTAGAACACAGTCTGGAGTCATGGGTGAGGGTTTCGATGAAGTAATAGCTAAAATTAATGTGAGTCAATATGAACCAGATGCTTTTCAGTACAGACTGGGTGTTCAAAGACAAAGACTTTAGAAAGTGGATCAAGGGCAAACACCTAATACAAGTTCTGAAAACAGGGTGCAGAGACAACAATGCTATGCTAACAAGTACCTGTATGCAGCCTACCAAGAGTCAGTCCCTGGCACAGGGCCTCATCCTTGAGCACAGAACCAGGAGTAAGCTCTGAACACTGCTGAGTGTGTCCCTAAAACAACAACAGAAACCC
Organism: Cryptotis parvus; assembly: GCA_021461705.1. Taxonomy (NCBI): domain Eukaryota; kingdom Metazoa; phylum Chordata; class Mammalia; order Eulipotyphla; family Soricidae; genus Cryptotis; species Cryptotis parvus. Next base: position 83,865 of record JAJIBD010002594.1, on the reverse strand, counting down.
TAAAATCAGTTGATTGAACATTTAAATCTTAAACAGAGATTTGACAAATTCTGTGCATGATTGAACACCTTGTCTGATTATTTCTTGAATGCATCAGCATTCTCATGTGTTGACAAAGCAATTCACTTCATCTACCTTTTTATTAGGAGATTGATAAGTTTATAAAGCTGTAATCAAAATATACTGTTAATTTTATTCTTTAGCATGTTAGCAAGTTTGAATTTCTCTCTTTTAAAGACCAAAATAAATTTAGTTTATGAGACCAAGGCCTTTTAGATCCATTTATATTGCTTGGGTGGAATATTATTTAGATAAATTATTAGTAAGACTTAAAATATGGTTGAGTTAAATGCTGGTTATAGAGGCTAAGAGCTGACAAGAATATTTTACTTGAAAGACTTGTACACTACTAATGTATAATCAAAATTGTTTTGTTATTTCTGAGATGATCAGGGGATACTCCTGTCCCTGTGCTCAGGGATCACTCCTGGCAGTGCTTGGGTCACCATATAGATGCTGGGTTGGTCCTGTGCAAGGAAAACAGTCTACGTCTCCTGCACTAGTGCTGCTGTCCCAATATTAACAACTTTTAAGATGGAACAATCTCTTATGAGACACTGGGTCATACTTCAAATATAAAAAATACATAAAAAATTTTTATATATTGTTGGGGAGCGCCGCTGGGGTCCCCAACAGTGTCGGGAAGCAAGTTCCCTTCTACCTCCGAAGCCAGCGGGGAATGGATTCAGGAATCCGATGCAGTTTTAAAATGGCTTTACTATCACAGGATCCAATATACAATCCAAAAGCAGGGAAAACCTCCAGACTCTGGGTTCCCAGCTAGGCCCCAGCCAGGTATAAGCCAAGACGGCTGCCACCACGTGTTGAGGCCCAACAGAGAATGGAGAGGACGGAGAAGCAAAACACCAAGGGAAGCCGAAATGGCAAAAGGGGGGAGAGGGGGAGAGAGCTTCTTTCTTCTTGCAGCTTATTTTTTAGCTAGAAATCGCCCAAACTCCCCAGCCCAGCCCATTCTGGGCTGGGCTATCTAGAGATGAAAACAGGAAAATAGCTTTATAGAAAAGTAGCAACTTCAGGATAGCAACTTCAGGAGACCATCTGGTTGTTTACAAGGACCCAGAGCTGTTGTTTACAAGGACCCAGAGCTAATTAAAAGCCTCCTAGCAGAGCTGGGAGAAGCTATAAGCTAAATGTAACTTCCCCTGGCAGGAAGGGTCAAATGCCCTCAGGTAATTTCTCCCAGAACCTCACCTAATATCTTGAGCCAAGATCTTCCTGGAATTGCCTTTATAGGGTAGAGAAGGGGGTTTCTGAGATGGCATGTCTCTGTACCAAAGACTAATATTAATGCCAGCTAAATATTTCTCCAAGCCTTCACAAGAGTCTCATCTACTTCACGGTGGTTTTGTATTTGAGTTGCCTTTGAGTTATCAGGGAGCCATGCTTGCTTGCTTGGAGGCAAACAGCATTTCTCTCTGGTCTAATTACTTAGAGATCCAATGTGGCCAGGCAAATATGCTGGTAAGATCTAGCTAATCCCACAATGATTGTGGTAGCATGAGAGAATATTTATACCAGCCAGTACAGAATACATGGTCAGATAAGACTGCCACATTCAGACTATCTGCCTATCTATGAAGTGACCGGCAGGAGGCAATCCAGGGCAGATACAGAGGCCTAGGCTTTTAGGTGTCCTGCAACAATATATAAACAAGAATGAACAGGCTGAGAGACTATCTGATTTTATCATAGTAACTAAGACCATTCATGGGAACTCACAGTTGCAGAAGGCTGAATCAAAACGTTGGACATGGCAATCTCCTGGTGGACAGTTGCACAATGAAATTGACCACATCATATTCAATAGACAGTTTTGCCTGACCTACATTGCTGTCATCCCAAAATTTCAAACAGGATTGGACCACCGTCTCCTTTGTGCAAAATTCTACTTCACGCAACCCGGGAGAAAAGGCTGCAAAGTTTAAGAAGAGAACTCCCACTGGGAACTCTTTGGCACCTTTGCAGCAACATGCGAAGATGCCTTCATCGACGTCATGGATGAAGAATATAACCGACTGGTTCAGCACCTCCATGATTGTACAAAGTATGCTGAGAGAGAGAAAGACACAAAAAGGACACCTGTTGTCAAAAACTCTTGAGCTCATTTGCCAACATGGAAAGGCGCAAGCCTCATACAACAAAATGCTAATGTAAAAGCTCACAAAGAAGTAAAGAGAAGCCAAAAAGGAAGACCTCAAAGAGAGGAGAGCAGAAATACAGGTCGATGTAGCAGAAGCCGGGAAAAGCATTCACAATGCCCTCCTGTTCTTCAACAACTATAAGAACAAGATGACTGCCCTCTAACATCCTGATGGATCGATTACATTTTCCAGAAAGGCAATGGAGAAGATTACCCATGACTTATACTCGGGGATCTCTTTGATAGCCAGTCTACCTGCCCACATACCAAATTCCACAGGATGGATATGTGATCCCAACGTTCTCCCTTCTGAAATCCGACATGCCATTTCATCAGTAAAGAAGGAACAGCACCTGGCCCAAAGTCAGACCCAAACACCTGAAGAATCTGCCATCAGTACTCATCAATACACTGGCTCGGCTCTTCACACACTACTTGTCTGAATGCAAGGTTCCCTCCCAATGGAAAACCAGCAGGACAGTTCTACTGTTCAAGACATTGAGACATACCCGACATTGGCAAGTATCACCCCATCTGCCTGTTGTCCGTCCCTCAAGCTGTTCACTTGAGTCATCCTGAACAGGATTGGCAGAACATTAGATGAAGGACAACCATGCAAGCAAACTGGTTTCTGAAAAGGATTCGGCACAACGACCACATCCACACGGTGACCAAGCTCATTGAGGTTTGTAGGGAATTCAAGATGCAGCTCTGTCTCACGTTCATTGATTTAAAGAAAGCCTTTGATTCTGTGGAGACTGAAGCGGTCATCGAAGCCCTAGCCAAACACAGGGTTCAAACCCAATACATCAAGATCCTTCATGAGCTGTACTATGGATTCGCCACCAGGATCTCACCATTCTACAAGGAAGTGATCATTGATGTCAAAAGAGGGGTTAGACAGGGTGATATCATTTCACTGAAACCCTTCAGCACCACCCTTGAGAACGTCATGTGACAATGAGAATGGGAAGGAATGGGAGTGAAGATAAATGGTCGGCAACTTCACCACCTCCGCTTTGCTGATGACATTGTTCTAATAACACTAAATATTAGCCAAGAGGCAAAAATGCTGACTGACTTTGACTGAGAATGTGGAAAGATAGGGCTACAGCTGAATCTCAGCAAAATAATGCTCATGAAAAATGAACTAGTTCCAGAGGCCCCATTCACTCTCAATGGAACAAACATCTCTGAATGCAGCAGTTATGTGTACCTAGGTCAAGAAGTCAACATGATGAATGACCTAAAACCTAAGCTGTGCAGGAGGAAGAGAGCGGATGGAACACTTTCAAAAGCATCGAAGAAATAGCGAAAAGGCAAAGACTCTTCAGTTCCGGGCTCATCTCTTTGACTCCACCATACTCTCTGGATTAACATATGCCTCAGAGACCTGGGGCCTAAAAAACAGGAAGAGAATGCTACTTCGGTCTCCCAAAGAGGTATCAAAAGAGCTATGCTTGGAATATCACGCTTCACTCAAATGAGAGAAGGAATCCAGAGTTCCAACCTCTATCAATGATCCAGAGTCAGGAAAACTGTCTCATTTGTCAAGGTGTCGAAAATCAGATGGGCCAGACATGTAATGCGATTTGGAGAAGACTACTGGACTAGAGCCGTTACTGACTGGATCTTATGGGATGTCAAAAGATCACATGGCTGCCTGTCGGGGAACTCCGCTGGGGTCCCCGACAGTGTCAGTGCAGAAGTTTTCTTCTACCTCCGAGGATGCCGGGAGAACAGATGAAAACTCAAGAGTCCGGTGCAGTTCCAAAAATGGCTTTTAATAGTACAAAAGCTCTTCCACAGCACTCCAATATAATGAACAAACTTTAGCTCTGGTCCAAACTTAGACCAGACAAAAGAGACTAAGTCTCCCACCAAAGAGAGAGGATCTCACCTGAGCTGAGTCCTACCCAGAAGATGGAGCAAAAGGCCAAAGAGCAAAAAGCCCAAAGCCAAAAGCCGCAAGGCTGAGGAGCCAAAAGCCGAAAGCTAAAAGGTCCAAAAGGCAAAGTGAAGGGGCCTCAAGTCAGCCCCTTATATACACCAAAGTAATCCAATCGGGAGGGTCATATCAACAAAGAACTCTAAACAGAGTGTAGTGCCACACCCTATTGCAGGTATGAACAAAGGTTATGCCAAGGTCTAATCCTTTCTACCAAGATTATCTCTTATGTAAAACACTGGAGAGAGAGGGCTTATATAAAGTAATACATCTTAACTTCATGAGCTTCATGTAATCTAGATGGTACCCACAAGGTCCTTCTTATTATCTGCACCAGGGTGATTCTGAGTATCTTGTTCTCGTGTCCTGAAAGGGTCACACTTGCCTGCTTAGAGCAAACTAGTATGATCCTTCCTATAGTCTTCCTATAGTCTCAGCGTAGCCAGGGTGGTAGTCTCCTGGTAAACTCTAACTGTCCCACGCTGGGTGCAGTGGGTATAAGGAGGAGCTGTGCCCAATCTAGAAAACATAGAAGTCTTAGTAGATGTATAAGTCAGAAGTTATTCAATCAAGGTGACTTCTGTAACTGCCACACCCTCTAGCAGTGTTTACATAGAAGAGAGGTCTCATTAGAATGAACCTTGACTTAAATAAGATTAAGCTGGGAGTGGGCAAAACAACAAAACTCCCAGAATAGCTAGACCTGTCCTCCCACAGCTGCCCACCTACAAGATGGTCAGAATTCTTCGTCAAGAGCCTGAAGGAACGGTTTGAGGCTCTTCGTACTCCTGAAGCAAGCAGATACCATTGAGCTATACTCTCACGTGATAGGGTCAAATGGAAATGTTGTTGGTGCTCGCTCGAGCAAATCGATGAATAACAGGATGTCAAGTGATCAAGTGATCTAAAATTTTATATACAATATATATAATGTATAAGATATAAATATATAAAATATTTATATTTATATAGCTATATAAGATATTTATATTTATATAAATATATAAAATATATGAGACACTAGGCCATACTTAAAATATAAAATTAAACTGTTTAAAAGATGAGGAAGATTATAAAAGAAACACAAAGTGTAAAACTGTGGAAGAAGAAGAAATAACAGCACTAGTTAGTGTCTGATGAGCATTAACCTTACTGGCACTATTTTTACATGTGTAGCTTATCTCCATGGTTCTATTTTAGCCACATAATTTAAAAAAAAGACTCTGAGACACAGAAATTTAGTACTTGGACATCACAGTACCTGACAGTTTCCCAAAGGACTATGATTCTTGAGGTTACCAGTAAGCTACTTAGCTCCCTTAGATGTTTTATTAATGTCCCTTTATATTATTATTGTGGTCCTTTAGCACTGTCACTTCAAGAAATGATGTCTTCTTAACAGGACATAGTGATGTTCAATAGCTGTAAACATAAAAACCAGTACAGGAAAGTACAGAAGAAACTTCACTCTGGATGTGAAAAGATAAAGAGCCCACCACATTTTGTTAATAGTGACTCATTTAGAGGACTTGATACTTGATATAATCCAAAAGATGGTTGTCAAGACCCATTATAATTGAGTAAGGGTCACTGTCGATGTTTTTGTTTTGTGTGTCATTATAACTACCAACCAATAGATTCTTACATATGATAGAGATAATGAGAGCGGTCATTCCTTTTAACTTCCCATATATTTGTGTGACAATTTAAGCATCAGAACACTTCTACAATTATAATCGAACTTCTAGAAGGATATAACACATAAATTTCAAACACAATATCTTGTACTTAATCACTATTCCAATATTTTGACCTGACACTTGAAAAATAACAATTACATATTTGTGCTAATGATCCACAATGGATACAAGAAATAACATAATTCTGTCTCTTAGTCTTTGGTGCTAAAACGTTCTGGGTTTAAGTGGAGGTACAACCAATTCCTAGTTATGTGATTAGATAATTACTCAAACATCCTCAACCTCAATTTCCTTACTTATAAAAAGGTGCATGTATATTTCATCAGGATATTTTAGAGATGAAATTATGATATAGAGGATGAAAGCTCAGATTTTCAGAACAGACTGAGTTGTGTTAATTTTTATTCTGCTTTTTAATTAGATTGCAATCCTGGACAAATGTTTAACCTTGTGTCTGAGTTTCCTTACTGTAGAACATTACAGTATTAGTATTTCCCACATTGGTTACTTGAGGAGTAAGTTAAAACATATGACATTCTCACAACATGATTGGCACATAGCATGGTCTATTTAAGCGTTCACTATTATAGTTAAGTCACAGAATGCTTTTTTCATGGCAAAGTCCCACGCAAACTGGAAATAACATAATAAACCTTGTAATTTATTTAATTTACTGATTGTGAATGGATTATAAATTACTACATTGTTATAACTTTAATAAAGCTATTGTCTATTTCCTGTGAGTGACACTCTAAATTAAACTCTTTGCTCATCAAATGGCTGTTTCCTGGGATTTCAAAGCTTCTTTTAACAACCAATACCTCTTCTGGCTAATGTCACATGTTGATTTGTTAGTGAAAATCATTTAATGATGATCAGTGTTGAGCCTTATCCATAGAAGAAATACCCTCTGTGCTTTATGAGCTATATATTTGGAACTTTAGCAATATTTATCTGTGTGACTCTTCCTTAAAGGCACGCATTCTGATTTTATTGTGACCATTTTTCTCAAATTCAATTTTTCCAACAGACCAATAGTGCAGTGGAGGACTGCAGAATCAGAATGCTGGAGACCTTTGGACCCCAGGCAAAGCCTGTGGGGCCAGAACTTGGTCTCTTCTCGTGTTTGCGGACAGCAATGGTTTACTAGATCCTCTGTCTCAAAAAACTGGGCCAGGACGTGCTCTCAAATGCAGACTTGCCGTTTTGCTTTCTGTCTATTTGGAGGCCTCATCCCTGGTTGCTTGTCAGGTGCAGACTCTTGGCAACCTGGAGACAGGCTCAGTGGAAGCGCATGTTTCCGACCACGGTGTAGCCATTGACAGGAACGGCTGGCATGTATCACTTCTCGGAGGCCAACCAGGTGATTGCTTTCCCAAAGGTGGGAACAGGTGTTTCTTCTATGTCTCCACTGTGCCTCTTTTTCTGCAGTCAGGCTCTTTGGTGGGTTGCCCTTTGGTAAAATCCACTTAGACAGCACCTGGCAGGTATTTTATGCTGCTCCATGGCACCTCATAGAGCTGGTCTTTGCATCATGGAATAAAACTGCCAACCACACTGCTTCCTGGACCTGCACAAACTTTCCCTTCAACTAACTGAGACTTCATTTGTAGAGAGCCCATCAATTAGAAAAAAGATTAAGTACATTGCAGAATTATGCTAAGGATGTGATTTCTTTTGAGGGGATAAGTATTATGAAAAGGCATCGTCAATCATGAAAAAAATTATGAGGGTGGTTCCTGGAACAAACTGCCAGGGTTTGGACACCTTCATGTATATTAAGAAAATAATTAGCAGGACAAAGGCCCCACGACAATACTCTGAAGGCAAACTTTCCCCAAGACCTCAGGTAGGGCCACCTCTGGCCACACTCTGTTTTGAGACTAGCCATCATGGCAGGGGAACCCAGGTGGGGTTCGCTCTAAATGGGCTCAGAAAAAGGGGGTTACTGGATGAGCTCCTCTTGCTAAAAGTAACACAGGAAATGACTGAGAAAAGCCTGCACAGCTTGTGAAAACTTGGGAGGTTTTTATTATGTCTCTACATGGTGAGTACTTTGAGGTTCCTGTTTCTATTGAGCCATTTGGGGAAGAGATTTTCAAGAACAGTGGGCCTGGCCCTGGTGTTCAGGGTTGGTAAGGAGAGAGCTCTGGGGAATAATCTTTCCTGTCACTTGATTCTGTGGCATGTGGCATCAAGAGAGAGTGTGTGGTGGCAGCTGCAGAGCAAAGCAAAAAGCATAGTTGAGACAGTGGAGCCGAATGTCCACAGCCAGAATGTCAAGTGTAGGCTGAGCACCGGGATATTCTGGGACTCTTGTTGCCTTCTGCTTATTTCTTTTGCCCTAAGAACCAAGAAAGGGACTTTGTATCTCTCTTTAAATAAATTCACGTGACATAAAGAAATACACAGATGTAGAAATTATCTATACATACATAGGAAGGTTTATTTGAAAATGTGTCATTACTGTCAGTCCTTTTCGTCCCAGAGATATTTGCAGTTGTAAAGATTACTAGGACACAAGGGAAGAATCATTTTATTCAGGGTTTTAGCTCTGGTTTGAGACAATTTAGGCATTTGTTAATATCTGGATGGGGCAGAAGGGATACTTTATTGGTAGAGGACTTCGAAGGAAAAGGGAGAAATGTGTGTTGCCTTAGATGAACCCATTTGCTAAAAAGACAAACAGCAAAAAAAAAAAATACAAAGCTGTTGTGTTGAGTTTATTCCAATGGCCAATTGACCTACATTGTCTGTGTTGCCTTCAAACAGTTCCACAGAGACTTCCGTCTCTTTTTAATCTGGAAGACTAGTTTGCTTGTAGCTGAGCTGACCATGAAAAACTAATCCCCCTTGTCAGATAGGAAATTCCACTAAAGTAGAAACTATGCCCATCCTTGAGCATAAATTCTGAATGTTTGGTTCAAAACTCTACACCTCATGGTCACTTAATAAATATTTGCTGACATGCTGACACACAGCTCAGAAAATCTGTGTCTGGGAAAATGAGCATGTAGAGCTCTGGTCTATGTGACCTTGGGCCATTTCTCTCGCTTTTATGGATTATTGTTTCCTCATCTGTAAAAAAAATATGGTGCTTCACAATTACTGGTGTTAACCTTGCACCAGGCATTGAGTTGAGCACTTTTGTACAGGCATATTCACATTGAATCCTCACAGAGTATCCAAGGAGAACAAACTATTATTTCGTAGATGAGAAGACTCTGGCATAAGGAAGCCTCAGGTCACCGAGCAGCTAAGTGGCAGAGTGACAACCTAAAAGGCAGTGATCTAGCCCCAGAGCTCATGAGTTACTCATTACACTGTAATAGGGAAAGCAGAGGTGTCTGTAACTAATTTATTTATGCACTTAACAGACCTCTGGGGAGTGCTCTTTACTCCATTTCCTTAGAGTTGTGGCAGAAATTCAGAAGCAGAAGGAGAGTGGCATTAGGAATGCTTTGGGCTACAAGTAACAAAGTTACAGCTAACGGGCCCTCACAGGGAATGAGGGAGCTTTCTGGAAAAGGCAGTTCTGCTGCTGGTCTTTGCCATTAGTAATCCTTAGAGACAACTCTGGTTGAGAAGTCTATCTGCATCAGGTATTTTCAGGGTGGTACCAAATCTAATTAAAGTTTTCATATGAACTTGGATTCCCTACCAAGTCCGCTAGCTCACCAGTAAGTTTTAGCTTTCTCCCTCCCCTACCTCACATAAAATGCCTCCTCCTAGATGCATAGAAGAAATGACTTTTAGAGTGGTAAAGTTTAAGGAATCTCAAATCTTCCTCTTTCTATAATGACTTTCTTTCTCGGAATGTCTGCATTCCATTTTGTGAAACCAGAGCATGAGTAACAATCTAGGAGAACAATGATTTGAGATTTTATTTTAAATGTCTATTACTGAAGTTTGATATGTATTTCATCATTTAAAGTTAAATCCTTTCATTAATCAGGTGAGCATTTGCAATAGGTGATCACTTGTATCACTTATCTTCCCGTTGTTTGATTTCGAGCAGGCACCAGTAACATCTCCAATGTCCTGTCACGTTAGTGTAGCCCCGGGTATCTGCTCACTCCAGAACACGAAGAGCCTCAGACCATTCCTTCAGGTCTTGGGAAGGAGGTCTATAATTGTTACTGTTTTTTGGCATATCAAATATGACATGGGTAGTTTGCCAGGCTCTGCCTTTGGGGTAATATACTCTTGGTAGTAGGCTCTCAGTTCGTCCATTTACTGATAAACCAACAGGAAGAGATCAGCTTTTCTCTTGGGTGGAGCTCTGAGGAGCTGTGGAGTCTGGATTTTGAAAATGGCGACCCTCATGGTGCGGGGTTTCCTCTAGCTTCTTGAGAGGCTCTATTGGGATGGTGGGCCAGGGCTAGAACCTACTTTCCCTCAAGGGTGCCTCATGATCAGCTGAGAACAGGGAGAGCCTGTAGCAACTCTGCCCCTTGTGTCTGAGTCCATGAGGTGACCATGAGGTACCAGGAATTACACCCATGCCTCTGAACGCAAAACAAGTGCTCCGGTCCACTGAACTATCTCTCTGGCACTCCAGCATTTCTTTCTTTAATCGAATTACAATGCGATAGACCATTACAAAGCTGCTCATGCCTGGGTTTCAGTCTACAATGTCCCAACACTCATCCCTCCACCGGTGCACATTCCCAACATTCTCCAGCATTTCTTTACCAAACCTCTCAGCTTCAAGCGTTGTACCTCTCAGCTTCAAGCACTGTCGCTTTCAAGGGCAATCACTTGAAGATCATTTTCAAGTAGTGCTTTCGTCAGGACTCCTGGACCTGGATTGCACTCCAGCACCACAGGGGACGGTTTTTGCGGTTTCTGCATTAACTTCTCCAAGGTCTTCGCCAAATTCGGGCAGGTTATGTAACGCCTAGAATCGAACCGGTGCTTGGTCATCTCTCCAAAATCAAGACTTGGCTTCCAATGCGAGTGGGCACGGCGGCTGGTGCCCGAAGGCACACCGTTCAGACTACCTGCCCCATCCCAACCTGCAGAGGCGGCCGGGTCCGTAACGCCTGACAGCATCAGCTGCGGAGGGAGCCCCCCCCCAAAGGGCCCCACATCCTGGCCCTGTTAAAGGTTTGTCGCCAAAGCAAACAAACTGTTGGCGACAACAGGTAATATGATGAATAAAACTTTGAAAACTGCCACTTATGAGGGTGAATATTTTTTCATTATTGTCTATAATGTCTTCTATTAGGGCATTGTCTGGATTGAGAATAAACATTGCTATCTTGCTATCTGCTCCATTAGTATTGTCAATGACAATGCTTTCATAGAGGCTACTGATCCCTCACAGTCCTGCAATGATTTCCTAACTTGTCTTTCTCTCATCCTATTTGTCTCTCTACTACCAAGTTGGTCTTCCTGAAACATTCCCCTCATGCATAATTGATCACTAATAATTGTGTGGCCTATCTCTGCTCAGAGAGCGAACCAGAAATATTTCAGACAGGCACACAGTTCTCTCTGCCAGACTCAGTTATCCTTCCTTTCTCTTTCCTTCCCCAGTTAGAATCTGTTCTTTCTAAGACATGTTCCTCCGCATAGCGTTGACTCTGACTCTCTGCTCTACTCTTCTTTTGGAATTTTCCACTTGGTATGCCACAGAGCCACCAAGGCTACAGCTGTCAGGACTCAGAGGGCCATGCAATTCTGGGACTCAAACCCAGAATCTTACTCATTCAAACATGAGCCCTATAACCTGAGCCACATGTTTGGCCCTTCTCTGTGATATTGTCATGATTAGTGAGGACTGAAAAAAAACACCTCCATATAATCTTATTATTTTGACTCCAGAACATGACTTTTCTCTATTTATTGCTGCTAGACAGTACTGAAGATGCTTATTAGAGTACTAGGTGCTGCTTAAGGTTTGAGTCCGACCTGATGAAACACATCACTAATCACCACTCCAACCATTCCCTTGAAATTCCTATTTTTCTCAGTCCAGTGTTATGCCCAGCTCCAATGGTTACGTTTTAAGTCTTGACTAATCAGAATACCCACACTCTCGCTTATCAACTTCCATTGTAGTTATGTGGCACTGTCCATGTAGGCATGTTAGATTGCTCAAAGAAATGTTTTGTTTCCTGATAAAGGGAATGGTGTTTGGAGAGAAAATTCATTGACGTTAAATATTTTATCACTCTCTGTCTTGAATATTATTAGTCTACTTAGGATATATTGACCATACTGCATCATGATACAATAAGTGTAGGAATGAAAAGTCATCAAATAGATTTTGGTACATAAAAGGACAGGAAGAACTTGGATTCTTAATTATTTGGGTTTTTTTTTTTTTGGTCTTTTTGAGTCATACCTGGCACTGCTCAATGCTTACTCCTGGCTCTACTCTCAGGAATTACTCCTGATGCTGCACGGGAACCGTATGGGATGCCAAGAATCGAACTCAAGTTGACCACCTGCAAGGCTCTACTGCTGTACTGTTGCTCCAGCCCCAGAACTTAGATGCTTGATATCTTCATTGAACCACAATGTCACACATAACTACATTTGGATTCCTGGATATCAGATAATTACTTTATATTTAAGCCACTGTTAGTTGGGTATTCTATCATATTTCAGATATTTCAGAACTTAAGCCATTATTTTACATTTAAGTCACTGTTAGTTGGGCATTCTATTATTTTCCAGGTTTTGTCAGCAATCCTTCTTTCCTTTATCTGTATGACCAACTTCATTATTCCCAGAGTCCTCAAAGATGCATAAACACTACATCAAAGTAAATGTTTTGAACAACTAAGGAGCAGAGAGTTGATAGCAATGAAATATTCAAGGAATTAGCATTATATTTATATGGTTCTATGTATATGTGACTTTTGATAAAATAAACTGTTTTAATAGCAAGTTTTAAAATGTTAATTCATGACCATAATAATCAACTAAATAGTTGAACAGAGCAAGAAAAAAACAAAGGAAAAATTTTAAAAGGGTATTAATCCCACAAACTAAGATAAAAAATATTGGATACGAGTACCTGGGGCACATAGGGGGACAAAGTGATGTTTCTGGATAACAAACTGTGACAATTAGTATGATGCCACTAATATTTACATGGAACTTTATTTTAAAGAATACTTCCTTTCCTGGACCTGTGCCTATAACATGTCCACCAAAGCAATATTTGGGGATTTTCTTTCAACCTTTACTAATTTATTTACTCACATGAAAAGAATGAGTTCCAAAATTAAAATCTTGGTAGAAAGTCTGTCAAATCTTTGCCAAGACTGGGAATTCTCCATCCAAACTCTCCCTGGCTCCTAAGTTTGTTGAGATGTAGTTTACCTTACAATCATCCATGTGCACTTCTCTGTTTTGATTTGTCCATGGTGAAGTGATCGAACAGTTTGAATGGAAAAATCCCAATCACGGTCATGTATTAGGAAACTCATAGCGGCTGTTAGTCACAATGGCATGGCTTTCCAATTCAGCATTATTATTAGTAATTAAGTGGATATTTTAATCCACATCAGTCTCTCTTGTGTCTACTTCTCAGTTGGTTTCAATCACAGGAAGGAAAAGAAGTTACTAATAAATGGTGACCTTGACTTCTGTCTTAGTGCAAAAGCTTGGCATTCTCCTAGGATACTTCTTACTTGGGTATCAGTGAAATCAATCTTATTTATAAACAATTGCAACAACAATAATGATAACCACAATAATAAATTTGGTTTAGCCATTTATTTAATTATTTATTTATTGACTAAAGTAAATTACTGAAAAATAAATGGCTGAAATATAGACTAAATACATAATATTGCTATCAAAATAGACATGTTCAAATGACAACAAATGATATTTAAATATATATACTTCAAACACAGATACAAAATTAAAACATCATCAATGCTGCTAATGAGAGGAACAAATGGATATGTTCCATGAAAACACAAAAGATAATTTTATTTCATTGAGATTAACAAGGATTTTTCTAAGGAATCAATAATCAGTCAAGATATAAAAAATAAATTGGAACTGACTATTTGAAAAGGGCAAGAAAGAATATCCTAAGTTTATCTGAAGGTTCTGTATTGGGAGAGAATATGGCAGGTAGAAGGAATAAAAAAGAATCAGAACCTATGTGAAGAGAAGGAGTAGGAAGAGGACATAAAAGGATATTGCAATTGAGATGGAGAAATGGGTAAGGTCAAAAGCTGGTGAGCTCTGTAAAGCATACTCAGTAAGAGTTTGAAAGAAGTTAGCAGGGTTGGAGTTAAGACAGATGATGGAAACTTGGACTCAGATGGCTGTGAGAGAAAATGAGTATAGATATACTGCATAAGTACTTAATAAATAAACATGACAAAATGTATCAGAGGATGGAGAGTGAATAGGTGTAAAGAATCATATTATCAGTTGAAACATGTAAAAGTTCTAGAAAAAAGTCAAGATTTACATAATTCTAAAGTGTAATGTTCAATATATAGAGGGGGAGATAATCCTTTAAAAAAGGATAAAACTAAGAAATCACATAGGTAAAAGGGAAACCAAGTAGATATCCTTGGAAGTCAGGATGACAGGTTTAAGTGTTCAACTCTGAAACTATGTCAAGTCTGGGAGTGAAAGTGCTAAAAGGTATAAGGTACATTTCACTTAATCACTGAGACCTTAATAAAATCCTTATCAGTGTGTATGATGCTTGCTCTTCATGCATCTGACGGGGGTTCAATTCCTGGCTTCCTATATATTGCCCTGAATCCCACCAGGAATGACCATTGAGTTTAGAGATAGGAGAAAACCCTGAGCACTATTGGTATTGCTCAAAAAACAAAAGAAAATGAAATCTCTACAATTTCAATAAGACATTGAATGAACCAATATCTCTGCATGGATACCTATAAGGTGGCAATATTAATAACCATTTGAGATGGTTCATCATGAACATAGTGAAACTTCTAATTTTTGGTAAAACCACCTATAGCAGTGTGTGGGGATCACAAGAAGGATATCAGCGCTTTTACAAGCCAGGATGTGCCTGGGATAGAATTCAGAGCCTCAGACATACTAGTCACATATTCTATCACTTGAGCTTTCACCTTGACCCTCTCAATATGTTATTTTAATGAGGTTGCTGACTTCCTGTTATGTTCTTATTTGCAAAGGAGGATGCATCTTAGAATGGCTAATTTTTCAAAGGTCATAGACTTAGCAGCTATTACGACTCATATCTTTTATATTAATTTTTAAATAATACTTTATTTGAGCACCATGGTTTACAAAATTATTCATAATGCAGTTGCTATGAATTTTTGATGTTCCAAACCAGTATTACCACCAGAATCACCTTCCCTCCACCATTGTCACCATTTCCCAACTACCTCCCAAGTCTGCCTCTTATCAGGCACACAAAAAATTTATTTTATATTTTTTGTTTGTTACATAACTGGTTAAAGAATTATCTAAAATACTTCAGTAAATGAAAGGTTTAAAAGTGTTATAGCTCAACATGGATGAGCTATAACACTTATCTGAGGACAACAAGTCCTTATCTGAGGATTTATTAAGATCCTCAGACAAAAATTTATTAAGATTTTTGTTGTTAATTGAACCTTCTGTGCTGTTGTTTTTGTTCGTGAGTTTAGTTGACTTCTATATTACTTTACTATCAAATTTGGTTTGCTCCTACAGAAATTTCAGTGTAGTGGAATTTGGAGGTGTTGTTGACTGCACAACAGTGGCTGTGTCAACTCACTTAATAGCCAGCTCTTCAGGTACACAATCAAACCTCTAAGAATATTCAGACACTAAAAATCATAAATACATCAGTCTCCTGGTTAAAATGTCTGTAGTGCCCTTGGGATGGTGGGTTGGATCAGTACCTGCCCTGTGAAAGCACCAGCCACTACACACACTACACACGCAAATGCTGCTGCCTTTCCAAAGGCCCAACTCCACTGTTTCACTAATAGTCTCTACAGAGACATAAACCATGAAAATTCCAGACACTCAGTGGAGCAAGAAACTCCTCTTCAACAAGTGGTGCTGGGAAACTTGCAGTTACATGCTGGAAAAAAAAAAAGAACTCGGGCCTCTTTCTAACAACAGGCACAAAAGTCAGATAAAAAATGGATTAAATATGCCAATATCAGACCTGAATCTATTTGATACTTGGAGGAAAATTTAGGTGGAACCCTCCATGACTTTGAAGCTAAAGCCATCTTCATAGATAAAACACCACTGACTAAGGGAGTAAATGCAAAGATAAACAAATGGAACTGCATTAAACACAGAAGCTGCTGAACCTCTAAAGAAATGGTGATCAAGATACAAAAACAGCCCACAGAATGGGAAACATTATTTAGCCATTTGATTAGAAGTTAATAGCAAAGACATATTAGGAACTGGTTGAACTTCACAAGAAAACAACATCCAACCCCATCAACAAATGGGGAGGAAAAATGAACAGATACTTCCTCAATGAAGAAATTAAAATAGTCAAAAGGCACATGGAAAATGCTGTTCCTCACTAATCATCACGGAGACACAAACCAAAACAACAGTGAAATATCATCTCACACCAGAGACTGGCACACATCAAAAAGGACACAAACAACCAGTGCTGGCACAGATGTGGGGAGAAAGGGACTCTCATTCATAGTTGGGAATTCTGACTTGTCTATCCTTTTTTGGGAAAACAATAAGGGCATTCCTAAAAAAACTAGAAATTGAGCTTCCATATGACCCAGGAATACCACTTCTGGAATATATCCAGGGATGGAAAACACTACAGAAAAAACATCTGCACTATTCACTGCAGCACTATTGCAGCACTATTCACATTAGCCAGAATTTGGAGACAACTGAAGTGCCAGAGAAGAGATGACTGGATAAAGAAACCATGATACATTTTCACAATGGAATACTATGAAGTCATGAAATTTGGTTGTAAAGGATGTACATGGAGAGCATCATGCTGAGTGACATGAGTCAGAGGGAGAGGGACAGACAGAATGATTTTGAAGCTAAAGCCATCTTCATAGATAAAACACCCCTGACTAAGGGAGTAAACACATTTGCTTATTTGTGAGATATTTAACTCTTTGACTCCACCGTTCTCCCTGCACTAACATATGCCTCAGAGACCCTGGCCCTACAAAAGCAGGATGAGAATGCTATTCAGGTCTCCCCAGAGAGGAATCAAAAGAGCTATGCTTGGAGTATCACGCCTCACTCAAGTGAGAGAAGGAATCTGGAGTTCTGACCTCCATCGCTATTCTAGAATCAGGGACGCTGTTGTGTTTGCCAAGACATCGAAAATCAGATGGGCTGGACATGTAATGCGATTTGGAGATGACCACTGGACTAGATCCGTTACCGACTGTATCCCACAGGATGTCAAAAGATCACGTGGCCACCCACCTACAAGATGGTCAGACTTCCTTGTCAAGACCCTGAAGGAACGGTTTGAGGCTCTTCATATTCATGAATCAACCAGATGCCATTGGGCAACACTGGCACATGATAGGGTCAAATGGAAATGTTACTGGTGCCCGTTCGAGCAAATCCATGAATAATGGAATTAAAGTGATCAAGTGATCAAGTGAGATATTTAAAGGAAACAGAGTATGAGATTAATACCTAAGGATAGTAGAAACAAGGCCAGGAGTAGAAACAAGGCCAGGATAGTAGAAACAGTTGAAAGCCTGCCTCAAGGGCTCAGGGAGAGTGGAGTTGAGATAAAGAGGGGACCACTATAGCAATGATAGTTGGAAATGATCACTATGGATAAGAACAGCATGCTCAAAGTAGGTCATGGAATAAGCATGATAATCTCTCAGTACCTGTATTGTAAACCACAATGCCTAAAAGGAGAGAAACAGAGAGAGAGAGAATTAAAGCACCTGCCCTAGAGGCAGGCTATGGTGAAGGGGTTGGCAGGAGGGGTGACACTGGTGGAAATATACACTGGTGGAGGGATGGGCATTAGAACGATGTGTGACTGACAGACTGTGAAGGAGAACTGTTCAAAGGCTTAATGTAAACTTGGTTTCCCACATATCAAGAATAGATTTTTCCCGATCTGTAGAAATGGGCCAGTCATTTGACATGGACCAACTGTGGGAAGTGGATGTGGCTTCTGGGGCCTTCAAAGGTAGGGAACTGGGGTCTGGCTGCCTGCCGCCACTCCAAGAATGCCCATGAGTTCTCGGCATGAATACCAGGGTCTCTATCTACTCCTTTGTTATCACAGATGAGGTCAATGCCATAAGACAGGCTTATACACTGACACATTCCCAACCTTCACTAAGGCTTATTTGTTTGTTTGTTTATTTATTTATTTATTTCCTTGGATTCCATGCCGAAAATAAATAAATGGAATGCCTTCAAAAGCATCAAAGAAATAGCTAAAAAGACAAAGAACCTCAGGCTCTGGGCACATCTCTTCAACTCTCCATGCATTAACATACGCCACAGAGACCTGGATGAGAATGGTACGAAAGCAGGATGAGAATGCTATTTGGGTCTCCCAAGAGGAATCGAAAGAGCTATGCTTGGAATATCACGCTTCAC
This sequence comes from Cryptotis parvus, assembly GCA_021461705.1. Taxonomy (NCBI): domain Eukaryota; kingdom Metazoa; phylum Chordata; class Mammalia; order Eulipotyphla; family Soricidae; genus Cryptotis; species Cryptotis parvus. Next base: position 65,432 of record JAJIBD010002594.1, on the reverse strand, counting down.
TCAAGTGAGAGAAGGAATCTGGAGTTCTCTCCTCTGATGTTTATTTTTATTATTTATTTTGCTTTTTGGGTGACACTTGGCAATGTTCAGGGGTTACTCCTGACTATGCATGCAAGCATTACTCTGGTGGTGCTAGGGGGACCATATAGGATTCTGGGGGATTGAATCCAGGTCGGTCGTGGTGCAAGACAAATGCCCTGCCTGCTATGCTATAGCTCTGGCCCCTGATGTTTATTTTTTTTCTTATTCCACTAGGTCTAGGAATTTCTAGGTTTATTATAGTTCAGAAGATAGATAAATACATTTTATTCCAAAGGAGGAAGTTGAATTCTAAGCATTTTTCAGTGACCACCTTGTTCTTGGTTCTCAAGTCTTTGCCTGAATACGATAGCTTTTTCTTTGCTGTTTATATATTTAAATCATGAGTCTATTGACTAAAATGTCAATTTTTTGACATTTTTGGACAGAAAATATGACTACAAAATATAGTCAGATCAAAATTTCTTGGATCAGTATGTGAACGACATTGAGAAGTTAGTTGAAAAGTATATTAGTTGTTCTCTGAAAAATATGGTGCTGGAGGAAAAGCTCATTGTAATAGGGTGGAGTGAGGGTTTGCAGAGAAATTTGCTAGAAAGAGGAAGGCACCACACCTGCATTTTTTAGTATTAGAGGTGGTGAGAATAGAGAGGGGAAAAATGTGTGTGGCGGATGGGGGATGTAGCTTAGACACGTGCCAGAGAAAGGGATAGGAAACGAATCAGTAGCCTAAGAAGAGAAGGCATCCCTGACGCCCTGAAGATGAGGTTGAGAGGGAAGGACGACGCTATAACACATACATCTCAAACATGGAAGGGAAGTTTCTGGATTCTTCGTCAATCATGGACTCCATTTTCTTTGCAAGGTAGAAGGTAACACTCTACATTGAGAACTGAGGAATGTGACCCAGCTTTGTGGGAAAAGGGAGAAAAGGCTGCGAGGGAGCAGAAGTGGAGAGTTGTTGGGAGGGCCAATTTCAGCTGGATTTTCACACTCTATCCGTGCATGAGTAAGTGTAAGTCCTTCAGCAGAGCTTGGCTTTCAGTCATGCAGTCATGCACTGCTTTATATTACATAAGGAGGTTTGACATGAGTACTGGAGGGAAAACAGACTAGAAAATTCCACCCAGTATATATATGGGATGGGGGGGAGGAACCCACATGGGCTTGTCAAAAAGTTTTCAAAGAATTTTACAAAAAATTTTTTTTCTTATTTAAGTTAAAACAGCATGGAAAAAAAATAATATGGCGCTCAAGCTCCATTCTCTCTGTTGGGGGTGAGGCTTGAAGGAAGAGAAAAGTATATTCTGGGCTTAGTCATATTTTAATTGGTCAAAGTATAAAGCAAAAGTTCAAAACTAAATGCTAGAAACATCTCCCCTCTGGAACATTCAATTAAAATCTATGGGGGACAAACCTTCAAAATGACAGCCAAAGAAAAATAACAATAACAAAAGTCAATGTAAACGCAGACCTTTGGCAAACAGAAGATACTAAAATGAGTCAACTGTGCATGTGTTTGAGTGTGTGTGTGAGAGTAGTCTGTGTATGAGTAGTGTGTGAGTGTGTGTTAGTAGTGTGTGTGAATGTGAGTGACTGTGTTTGTGTGAGTTGTGTGTGTGAGCAGTGTGAGAGTGTGAATGTGAGTAACGTGTGTGAGTATGTGAATCTACTCGTGTGAGTAGAGTGAGTATGTATGATTGTGTGTGTGTTGTGTGATGGGTCGGTTGGATGATCATCCTGTCCACTCCAGGCTAAAAGTGGAACTTGAGGCAAAGCATCAGCACTGCTCCCCGAAGGGCGTTTTGGTCTGAGCAAAAGTGGACATAATTCTTCCCAGCTAGGACAAGTTAGGTCTTTCTGGGCACTTTCTTTTTTTTTTTTCCTTTTGCCATTATTACGGTTTTTTTTAAGTATTTTATTATACCACCGTGAGATATACAAATAAAAAGATATACAATTAAAAGTTCATGTTTGGGTTTTGGTCATACAGTGTTTCAGCACCCGTCCCTCCACCAGTGCCCATCTCCATACAAATAAAAAAGATATACAATTAAAAAGTTCATGTTTGGGTTTTGGTCATACAGTGTTTCAGCACCCGTCCCTCCACCAGTGCCCATCTCCCACTAACAACATCCCCGGTTCCCTCCCCCTAACCCAGCCCCTGCTCCATGGCAGGTTCTTTATTTCTTTGCCTTTCTCTCTCTTTCTCTTTTCCTTCCCTTCTAGACTATGGATTACAGAACATACATTAAAAGGTTGTCATGTGAATCCTTTTGCCTCTATTTCATGCTCAGTTCTAGGTTGGCATTAGTACCCTCGACAATTATTAGCACCCTGTTCCATTTTCTGTCTCTCCTAAACTCTGACTCCCACACGTTTGTGATAATTTCCACCTTTGAAAGACCTCCCGATATATGCTTCACTTGACCTTGGATATTGGTATCATAATATGTACATATATATTTATGTCTGGGCACTTTCTTACCCTTTACAATTCCTGCTTCCAGCCCTCAGTGTCCTCTCGGCTGCTTTCACTTAGGATTTAAATACATTCACACTAAGGCAAAAATAACCGAGGCTAGAAAAGATCAGTTACTTATCTCAGGAGCATTAGCACTTTGGTGAAGAGGTCTTAGGTAAAATAAATGTCACTGAACTCCAGAATTGCATCACATGAGCAGAAACCTGTCCTGCTTATGCATAAAAGACGTTATTGGACCATCCACGCTCCTGCCAGCAAGAGACCTGTGCAAGATATGTCATCGAAGTTATTTTAGCCCTGAAAGGGAATTTAGACATTTTAACCAGATGTGATGATTAAGATGATGTTAAAATCATCTAAATAAAATGGAGGTTATTATAGACAGAAATGGTCTATGAACTCTTCAGTGTTAAGTAATTCATTGCACAACTTTCATTTTTCTCTAAGGAGAAAGTCCATGGCTTGTAGAAGGGACACAGTGTGTCTGCATTTGTAAGCACATAAGCATCTGTGCCCAGCTGTATTCAGCACACATTACCTTAGCTCCCCATGAAGCCAGCCCCTATCACTAAAGAGTCACTAGCAATCATAGCTACCATATTAAACAGATTATCAAGTCAGATTACAGAAAAGTCAGCTTGAATGACTTGTCCAAGCTCACACAAAGGGGGAGAAGAGTGAGGGAGATTGAATCGGGTTTGTTGCATACAAGGCAAGTGCTCTCTACCTGCTGTACCCTGAGGTCATTCTTTCTGAACGAGGTGCTAAAAAAAAACTTTCTAAGTTGGAACATGCTTATGTGGGCTAATCAGTTTATGTATAGGACAAAGCATGGTATATTTGGGGCAACTACAGTAACCCAGCTGATGAGTGGTGCAAAGTGAACTGGGGTGAGGGGGCTCCCTGTTTATCCCAGTTAGCTGATGACAGTTCAAGTTTTCATCTACATCAGTACCATTACAAAAGAGCACCCCCTTTTACTCTTTGAAACTCTTGGTTTTGGCTGGTATGTAACCCTCTAAACTATGAGGGCTTGTTCATATAGGAGCTTGATGTCATGCTACAGAGTTTGGACTTTATTCTATGGAGTGAGAAACTTGTAGGATACCTATAATTGGGAGTGGGGTGAAGAATGTGAGTATCATGTAGGAGGTCTGTCTTTAGGGCACCAAGACGTGCTTTGTAGGACTGTTGTAAAAATTAAATGGCGTGTATTGGAAATAGAAAGGAATGTAGTAAAATGGTCAGCATATATGTGGAAGAATCCTCACAGCCTTCTCTTTTTCTTCTCTTTGTCACCTGGGTACTAGAAAAACCCCACCTTTCTCGTGAGCAACGCCTTCCCCTTGTCTCCTCCTGCCTAACTTTCCTTTCTTCATCACTAAGTAGGATCCATCTAACTCTGAGAGGGTCCTGAGAAACCCATCCTAAGAAGAATTCAAGGAGCACCAAAGCTATGGAGAGGCAACTTTTTGAATAAAAATTCACTGAAACCTGATTCTTGAATTTTAAAACCCAGCATCTTAGTTGAAGGCTGTTCCTCTTAATGCCCATTCAATAGTCTGGGCCTAGACAGTAGGAGGGACAAAAAGCCAACAACAACGGAAAAGTCCACATTTTCATTCTTGAGGCTGGGCATCTGCTCAGTGTCATGCTACCAATATACACAGTACAAAGCTGGTGGACTGATAGTAATGGCTAATAGAATGAGTATCACACATCAACATCACACATCAAACAGTGCGTTTTTGAAGTAGATATCAAATAATGTTTCCACTCTTGATTATGTTTCCTTTGTTCTAGGGCAGTAGAAAAGAAAGGAGTCAAGAGTCCCAGTTCACATTGTTTTGGGAGTTAGAAACATCAGAACAAGCAGTGAATAGGGAAGGGCTGGAGCAGTGATAGTTGAGCTCCATTAATGCATCAGGGACATGGCTTATATTCTGTTAACCCTCCCAACAGCCTTAGAGGAAGGACTATTATGCCCATTTTATAGATGAGGAACTGTGCCATAAGATGAACTGGTTATAACTACCCCAAAAGACAGAGTCAGTTTCTAAATTTAACTACAAATGCTGCTTAATACAGCCACATTCTTTTTACAAGCATTAACATCCCAATGCCATCAACAATATCCATAAAAAAAAATCATCATGATGAATCAACCTGACTCTGGATTCACTTAAGGCTTATCTTCATTGAGTAGCAGGAATCGAGTCACCAGGAACCAAAACTGCTTCGAGGAGGAGCAATGGAGACCAAAAAGGGAAAGGGAAAATGAACAGGTCAGGCCTCCAACCTGGGGGGAGACAGAGAGATTTAAAAACTGAACAAACAATAGAGTGCAATAGAGACCGGTCAGTATTATGTAGAAAAATAAATCAGGAAACAGGTGAGGAATTTGAGAGGAAATTTGATTTTGTTTGAAATTGGTTAAAGTAAATTTATTTATTTGTCCAGACTGTAAGCTGCTTGATACCATGGGCTGTTTTTTCTTTCTCTTTTCCCACTTTTTTTGCTGTTGCAATAATGGGGTTTCACATATGCTTATTGTGGTGCAACTAGCTATGGGTTGCACACGTTATAGTTGCAGTGTTTACACACACTCTGCCCTTGCACCTGACTGTGGCACCTGCACGTTTTTAGTTGCACTGCTTGTCCACACCTGGATGGGTGTGCCAGAGATCATAAAATTTGTTGTAGCTTCTCCAGGGGCCCCAAAGAGTAGAACCCTCAGGGCTTCGCTTGAAATGGCCTGCATCAGGTATCAAATTCTTAGTCTCATACTCTCAAGAGTTCTTTGAGGCATCCCTAGCCTATCCTCTGTGTCTACTATCTTTACACTGTATCCTCAGAACTGCTAGCATGTTCTGAGGGTACATGATCAGTTCTCAATTTATATTTGTTAAATTTTAAAAAATGCATGAATTTATATCACTTGTATCACTTGTCTTCCCATAGATCATCGATTTGCTCCAGCTGGCATCAGTAACTTCTCAATACGTCCTGTCACATGCAAGATAGCCCAAGGGCATCAGCTCGCTCAAGGAACAGAAAGAGCCTCAAACTGTTCCATCAAGTCATGGGAATGAGGTATATAATTGTTACTGGTATTTGGCATGTCAAATACGACACAGGTAGCTTGCCAGGCTCTGCCATGCTGGTGGGATACTCTTGTAGTCACCTCAAAACTTGAACACTTATTGATGAACTGTGCGGCCGCTTTGATCAGCTCTGGGGGGGGGGAGTCCGATGTGGAAAATGGCGGCCCTCATGGTGTGGGGGGGTTCCTCTGGCTTCTTGCAAGGCTCTGCTGAGGTGGCGGGTCAGGACTAGAACCCGCCATCCCTCCTGGGCACCTCGTGATCAGTTGAACACAGGGAGAGCAAGTAGCAGCTCTGCCCCGTGTGTGTGAGTCTCTGGATCAGCATACCTGGGCTGGGCTTGAAAAAGACTGCTGCAGGGTGGGTCACTGACAAGCAGGGCTGTGATCAGCTCTTCTGCTGTATATAGGAATTTATATATGAATGTATATAGGAATTTATATAGTATACATATATACATATCATGAATTCAACAAATTCACATCAGGAATAATATTTGAGCTGATAGAGTCCAAGGTCCAGAATAAAGTCTTAATATGATCTTCTAATTTTAAGTTTGGGAAAAGTATCCAAATTTAAGAAAGATATGGTGGAAGTATTAGGTGAAGTTAAAATGAATGACAAAAGGATACAGAAGCCAAGGACTGAAGATAGACTGGGCTCAGGAAAGGGAAAATCCGCTCTCAGTTTTACTTCTGAAGGACTCATGCTGTGACTTGGAGGCCAATGAGTGGACCTGGTCCCTCTTTTCCTGTCAGCGACTCAGAGGTGATCTGCACTCACTCAGTCACATGTTCCTACATCCAGCATGAATTATATCAATTCAGTATTCATGTGGGCCAGACACACAATATTGAAAGCAAAGATATAACCTTGGCAGCTAGAAGAAAGTGACCTAAACCCAAGATTGTTTTTCTTTTTACTTATTTATTTTAAATGATCAAATTTCCTGCTTCTAGAAATTTCTTCACCAGTTAATTTCTCTGCTGCAAGGTTGACTCTAGTAAAGTACTCTTTATTCAAGAATGTGGTCAGCTCCTCTGTAGACAGATTGCCCATGCATGAATTCCTTACTTATTAGTTAAAAACAACAATTGACTGCATTTGGTTAACTTCTGTTGATAGACTATCAACTACCTACTATCTTCTCTAGTCTCAGAAAGAAGCAGCATTAGCATGTAACAGAACCAGGCTAAATTAAGCAAATTAAATTATTTCATTAGATTGCAAATAAAATCGATGTGAAATGGCTAATTCTAGTCATGGGGATGTAGTATTGGTATTTAGAGGGAAGAAAGAAAGTAAAAAAATTTGGGGGAGATCCCACAGATGCATATAGCACTGGAAACCCACAGTGCTATGTGAGTGAAAAGGACTCAACTCTGGGTCTCAGTTTTAAGTTATATGATCCTCGGCAAGGTTTATTAAACACCTTATTTTGCTCATCTATTAAAGGAAAATAAGTAAATGCATGTAAGTAGTTAGAGCGCTTTGCATATGTAACATAAAAGCCTCAGAACCCTTTCACTCATTATTATTATTATTATTATTATTATTATTATTATTATTATTATTATTATTATCATTGTCATTATCCAGCTCATCAGACATCCAGAATCAACATCAGTGATTGATCGTTTGCCCTCATGTTTCAATTATGGGGACTGTGAAAGTGGATGCCCCTCCTCCCAGCACTCAATCTCAAACGCAAATTGACTTTGGCTCTGAGCATTGTTTTGTCCTCTTGTTTGTTTGCTCCTTTGCTCCCCACATTTGTGTAACATTTGTGCCAGTCCTCCACTCATCTCTCCTCTCTATTAGAAAATATGCACACACACACACACACACACACAACACATGCACATGTGACTTGTCAGTGGTTCTTTGTAGTATATTAAATGAAACTGAAACTCCTCCTGGCAGCATTTAGTAAAATCCATAATTTAATGTTGCTCTTGTTTCTAAACTTATTCTGACTCTGCATGGGAGATACCTATGGAAGGCTAGATGGTGCTCTGACTCTTCTCAGAACACTTTTCTAACCATGTCCTTGGTGGTCCTCCTCATGACTGCCTCTGATCCAATCCTCTCCTTAAAAGTGCAGCATGTTTCCCGTCTACTCTGGGGAGTCTTTTATGACTTGAGATCTCAGAGTTCTTTTCCCATCAACTCTCCAAATCCTTAGTTCCATATGCCTTTTAGTATCTCTTAATTGTTTACTATCCAGTTTCAGTTACATCAAGAAAAGTGCAGCTTCTTTTATTTTTGAGAGTGCATACTATTTTACCTTCTTTTGATTTTTCTATGGTGCATGTGCATTTTCCAGGTGTGGAAACTTAATAAACAACAAAACTTTAAGACTTAACTTTACCTGGGAGATGGTATGACTCATTTGCCAAAAGCAGAAGAGGGCCTTTGGAATCATTTCCCTGGTTGTGCTCAATGGTCACAGACCACCTATAATATTTAATCCTGTTTTACTTTTGACTAGTTTCATACATATAAACCATGAGTGATTGGATTATGTCTTCATTCGGCAAGAGTGGGGTAGAATTTTAATCTCTATACAAAGCTGACTCACTGAAAGCAATTTAGTGATCTCAGTAGATGGACCTCCCTACATACAAAGGCAGCCAACACCCGGGGAGTTTCTCTTTTTCAACTGAAGGGAGGGAAAAATATGACATTCAGTCTGTTTCTATAAAAGCTGAATGAGAAACTAAAAGTGACTATAGAAACTGTTTATCTATTGTTCAAGAACAAAAACAGATTAGCTATGCCTTCCTTTAGTAAAAGTTAAGCGTACAAGTAAAAAAAGATAGGAAAAACCAATTGCTCATGGCCACATCAGAGAGGAACAGTGAAAGTCAAGGGAGTATGTCCTCTGGTTTTGCAAAGAAGCACCTCCTGGGAACCTTTATAATCAATGTCATCTGCAGAAAGTCACTGTCTTTGCTACAGTGAAGGGCAAATCATCTCCCAATAGGTCTGCTTTTCAAGATTTCATGATGAACTCTACCTTTGGAAATGTCTGAATCTAAACAGAATCTTAAGAAATCTGACTCTAAAGCAGGAAATAATAGCTTGGTTAGTTCTAGGTTTTAACACAAACCATTAGAATATATTTTATCACAGTGCTTGTTCTTGGCTTACTAAACCTAATATAACCTGAGAACGGTGCTTGGCAGTGTTGCCCAAATAAATATTGGTTAAGGATACTTTAATTGAATTATTCTTAAATTCCTTAATCCTGTTGTCAGACAAATATGTGAGCAAATGTATAAATGCAACTAAATGAAGAGAAAGAAAAGGGAAAAGCATCCATTTTCTCATTAGGCTATAATGTTCTGAATAAAAATATATGCTGATGATAAAAAGCATTCCATTTACAAGTTCCTTTTTAAGCATTTCTCATTCATTTAATCACCTGGCTTATTTATTCAGGTGTGTACTGTGTACCAAGCATTGTGTTGGATATCAAGGCTATGGATATGGCACTGTCTCACAGGAAAAGTGGGCAAATACATAGATTTTTACAGTGTGTTTGTCACTTGTATCACTTGTATCACTTGTCTTCCCGTTATTCATCGATTTGCTCGAGCAGGCACCAGTAACATCTCCATAAGTCCTGTCATGTGCTAGTGTAGCCCAAGGGCATCTGCTTGCTCCAGGAACATGAAGAGCCTCAAACAATTCATTCAGGTCATGGGAATGAGGTCAATAATTTGTTACTGGTTTTTGGCCTATCAAACATGACATGGGTAGCTTGCCAGGCTCTGCCATGTGGGTGGTATTCTCTCAGTAGTAGGCTCACAGTTTGTGCATTTACTAATAAACCCTCAAGGCCGCAGCGGCACATAATGGGGAAGAGATAGGTTTTTCTCTTAGGTGGAGTTCTGATGAGCTGTGGGGTCCGGATACCAAATATGATGAGTTCAACTGGCAGTATAAACATGGAGAGGATATAGCAATAATCTAAACTATGGAATGCTAGCCACAGTCTGTTGTAAGAAAACCAAAACTGTAGCCCAGAATTATCAACATTCACAAAAATTTCAATCTACCATTCAATAAAAAAAAAATCAGTTGAATGATAAACAGGTCAAGTTAAAACAAACATATGAAACTCCTAAGTATAAGGGAGAAGCCCACGTTGGAATATGAACAATATGAATAATAAAATGCCACCTAGGAAGAGCTGCCAAGCAGGTAGCCAGACATTTAATTTAAGATTTGAAATCATGGGTTGGAGGCGAGTAAATGGGTTAGGGCACTTGCCGTACATTCATCTGACCTTGACTGAAATCCCAGTACTTGACCTCTTGGAATTTACGGGTGTAGTCTTAGAAGCCCACAAGCACCTGGAGGTTCCCCAAGTTTCTCGGTCTGTGCAACACCATTATTCTCAGCACTTAGCATTGAACTGTCCAGTCCAGATGGCCAAGAATCAACAGGAGTGGCCCTATGGTACCCTGAGCACTCCTTGAGAGGTCCCCAGTATATATGAAATCAGAAAATTAGAGTTTGTGTTATCACATGCAGAGATGATAGGAAGTGAAAACTGTAGGAATGGATGGAGTCTCCAAGACAGTGAAGAGACAAAGATGTCTTACAAGTCAAAGATCGAGGGGTTATTCATTGTCGGTGGGATTGTCAAATGGTACAGCCATTTTGGAGAGCAATATGGACATTCCTCCAAAACTAGAAATTGAGCTCCCATTTGAACCAGCAATACTACTCCTGGGAATATACCCTGGGAGCCCAAACACACACAGCAGAAACAACATCTGCACTTTAATGTTCATAGTAGCACTATTCACAATAGCCAGAATCTGGAAACAGCCTGAATGCCATAATCAGACAACTGAATAAAGAAACTATGGTACACCTACATAATGGAATACTATGCAGCTGTCAGGAAAAGAAAAGTCATGAAATTTGCCTATAAATGGATGGACATGGAAATTATGCCGCGTGAAATCAGTCAGAAGGAAAAGGACAGATATAGAACGACTGCATTCATTTGTGGGATATTAAAAAAAATAATGAAACTAGTATCTATGACCAGGCCAAACAGGGACCAGGAGAACTTGTCAATGATTGGAATCTACAAGTGTGTGGGGGTCAGAAGTTAGGTAAGATAGAGAAGGGACCAGTGTTCTAATAACTGTTGGAAATGGTAATGCCAGACTAAAACTGAGCATTAAATGTGGGGAAAATGGATATACATGATAATCCTTAAATATATGTATTGCAAACGAAGGAGGAGGAGGAGGAGGAGGAGGAGGAGGAGGAGGAAGAAGAAGAGGAGGAGGAGACCTACTATAGAGGCATGCTGGGAAAAGGGGAGGGAATCTGGGGACGATGGTATTGGGAAAGGTGGACTGGTGGAGGGATGGGTGCTGGAACACTGTATGACTGAAACCCAATTATGCTTTGTAATTGTATAACCCACGGTGGTATAATAATATTTTTAAATATAAAAGAGAAAGAAAAAGGTCAACTGTAATAAAAAGAAAAGATTGAGAGGCTGGAGCAATAGCACAGGGGGTCGGCTGACACAGGTTCGATCATTTATCTGTAATCAAAGATGGTTAAAGAAGAATTATCCAATTATAGGGGATATTTCCCCCACCCCAAAGCAGAAGGTATTACTTAAGCCAGAATGGAGAATAGAATGTCCTCTCAGGGACTGTCCAAGAAGGCAAAGAAGAAAGATACGTAGCCGCTGTCTAAAGAAGACATTCCTTCATCCTAGCATGTCTTAAAAATATGTTCCCATTTTCTCCCCACTCAGTGGATCTCAATAAATGCTGCTGATTCCCTTGCCAATGTGGAGGTTCCTATTATAATCAGTGAATGTTACTTCAGACCCGTGGCCAAGACCCATTGTATTCAGAACCACTGCACTAGACCCATTGCCTCTAGGCTCTGCTTCATGCTGTGGGAATGTCACTGGGGGTATTCAAACAGCACTCCTGGGCTCTCAGGTTGTTCGCTGCAGTCACTTCATCAAAGAAACCCTTTGCCTCTTGCCTCAGTCTCCCACCGCCCCAACAGGCCCGCATCACTAGAAAGCTCCCCAGTTTCTCCTCTATTTTTGAAGAGGAGAACATGTGAAATGTTAAACTCATTCCTCCTGCAATTGAGAAGCACAGGCTCTTGGGAGGGCATCATTTGAGGCTCTTTTATGCTACACTATTTTAGCTTCAGTCTGGAAGAATAGCTCCATGAACATGGTCTTCGATTTACTGTCAATTAGTGCTAGGGTATTCAGCAACCCTGACCGCTAATAACAGTAACACTCCTGCAAAGTTACTAACTCTCAAAAAAAAACTTGATGTGCCGAGGACTAGACACAGGGGCAGGATTAGGATTGGAATTTGGCTGCAGCCCATTCCAAAGCTATGGTCTTAGAATGCCACAGGCCTACCTACTTATGTTCCCCAACTCAACCAAAGTCCCAGTGCCTCTGGGAATAGGAAGCTTAAGCTCTTTAACCATGCATCTTTATATAGTAACAGAAAAAAGCTTCCCGTGACCCTTGAATCCTGATGTCCTCTGAATCACAGTTCAGATACTTAGGTCCACTCTTCTGGTCATGAACGTGTGGCACTTTCCTCCTCTTAGAAGCAGTGGCAAATTATTTCTTTATAATGCCTTTAAACCTTTGGGTTTATTATCAAATGCTTACAATATACCAGTCACTGGGAATACAAAGATAAGCAATATCCTGCCCTTAAATCCAGTAAGAGAGCAGCTCCAGGTCAAATAACGGCAAAGTGGAAAAGGCAACAGCCCGATCATGTTTAAGGGACAGAGATAAGAGGCAAGACCCACTCTGCTGAAAGCACTGAGAATTTACTACAAAGGTGATGCTTGGGCCAGGCCAGGAAATAAGATCTGGAGTTTGGGGAGGGTGGAAGAAGGAACAGAGGGGTGGGGGGGAAAGAAGGGTCAGAATGTTAGAGTCAGAGGAAATTGAGAGTTCATCTTTAGGTCCTTCTGGGGTGACCGACATTCCTCCCTTAATGTGCCACGGTAAGACCAGACTGTTGGATGCTTTACATCTCAGTCTCCCCTTAACAAGGAAAACATCACAATATTGGCTGACGGGTCTTCAGAAAGCTTCTTTCCCACTCTGAATGTCTGATGCATTCAGAAAAACCTGGGCTAGTTTTCTTGTTTCTCAGATGAGCACGGAATGCCTTAGCCCTAATGCAGTAGGAAGAGCACTCACCCTTTTAGGCTTCCAGGAGTCCATTTAGTAAATGAAAGTCAGAGCTACTGTGGGATTGAGTCACAGCGTGCAGTTGTCAACGGCTTCGCACCCCTCCTAGAGACGCACTCACACCCGGCTACCCAGCAGCCATGTGGGAGAAAGGGGCTAATTGTCTTCCCATTTCTTGTTCTGATTATAGGAATCCTGTTAATGATGAATGTGGGAAATGCCAGCTTTTCAAAAGGAAAGACAATTTAATGTTTTTAAAGTAACATTTCTTTATCTAATTGTAAAAGTAACACATACGCATTGTAGAAAAGGTTGAAAAGTAGCAGGGAAGAAAATATTCCTGTCAGTTCTAAGAGATTGTTATGGCAATATGCTGTTCTCGGCATGTATTTTGGAGGCGTATGGACCGAGTGCTGTTGTGCTGTACATGCTCTTTATAGTCACCCCTTTTACTTAACTGCATGAAGGGAAACATATCTTTTTGAGCATCCTTTTTAATGACTTCAAACTATTTTCTATATTCAATGGTCTTGTCTTATTCATGATTTATTCGGCCAGTATTCTCATCACTGCACATGCAACTTATTTTGTCAATTTTTTCAACCATAAACAATGCTGTGACGAACCTCTTGTCACTCAATTTTTGTGCTTCTAAATCATTACTTGAAGCACAGAGATGGTGTTAAGGCAGCAGACTCGACTTAGGGATCAGTCTTGTGGGGACCAGGTGGCTGGTAGGGAGCTCTTTACCTGGCCGTGGGGTGCTTTTGGATGACCGAACTATTCAAGAACGCTGGATCTCCCTGCTGAGCTGTGGCTGTGGGCCCTACCACCTGGCATCTTTTTGTGTGCTCCGAACTCTGGCCTCAGGCAGCCTCAGGGGTGGGAGGGCCCCTTGGGAAGGAGGAAAGGGCTTTATGCCATTTTTCATGATCCTATGTTTCTGCTCAGTGCTTTGGATAATTAAATAGACCCCCACCCAGGCCACATCTTCGCTCTGAAATGTGCTGCGTGTGGCTTTTGGAATTGGCTCCTGAGGGACAGGGTGAAGCACAGTCCTCCAGGATGTCTGAACTAGGTGGAGAAAGGGCTTCAAACATATTGTGCAAAAGATGGATCCTCGGCAGGCCAAGCTCTCTGGGGTAGATGACTTCATAGGTCCTTCCCATCTGCAACTTCGGTGATTTTCAGGACTGATGTTAGAGTGTGAGCAGACTCAGAATACAAACATTTAACAACTAAGCCAGACCCCTGTGGAGTTACCAATACATCCTCCTTCTCTGTATTTTCAGTCTAAAATTCTCCTCTGTTTCCCCTGATATTTGAGGCAGGCAACATTCTTTCCTTGGTTTCCTTAGGAGGAGAAACTCTGATTTCCTGCAGAGAGGACAGAGACACATTCCAGAGCCTGCTTCGCCTAGTCCAGGAGCTTCCTACTACTCTGCCTGAGCATGGGAGATGGACCAGCCATGTGAGCAACTGACCTTGACATAACCGGGACTCTTAGGCTGAGGCCACAGACTTCCTGCTTTCCCTCTGGCTGGATGTGTGTCCTCAGCTTGTTTAATTTTTTTTTATTTCACATGAAAACAATTGGCACAAGCCAACTATGAATAAGTTTATAATTCATGATGTTTTAATAAAATAAAATTTTGGAGAAAAAAGAAAACAATTGGCACAGGAACACGAATGTGATTATGAGATGCTGAGGCTATAATAATTTCACTCTAGACTTTGCCTACATTTGTGCAAGCCTTATTCAAACATATAAAGATCTGTAGAATGAGATGCATTCATTTAATTATTGCTGACATATTTGTGTGTGTGTGTGTGTTTGCAATGGGGATATAATTTGGGCTACCCTCACTGGTGATCAGGGCTTACTCCTGGCTTTGTGCTAAGTGATAAGTCCTGGCAGAGCTCAGGGAGTATATGAGGGACACAGAATCGAGACCTTTCCTGCTCAGGTTCTTGCTGAAATTTTGAAGGCAAGAATATTTATCTAGTTTGTTTACTAGTAGATACCAGACATGTAAAATTCCTTCTGGAAATATCTATGGACTGAAAGATGAATGAGCAAATGAATAAGCATCCACTTAATGACATAAATAAATACCTGCTATGGCAGCATGTTATGCCAGATCCCATGAAACTTCCCAACGTGATGGGAAGGCCCCCTGAATTTGCAGTCCCACCATGTTGGATTCCCATCTACATTTTGAGCCCCATTTCCTCATCTGAGAAGTGGGACTCGTGATGATCCCATCTGTTGGAATGCGCTGAGACTCGGAAGGTGCTTCTGTGCATTCTTATCATCCTTCTCCTTCTGTGTACTCTGGACCATGCCGCTCCCTGAGGACAGAGCCAGGCTGGGAAGATGCTGGAGAGGGGGAACTGGTCATTTGTATATTGCGCTTTCCCTGCCTTGTACCTGGTGGAGGGACCTGGCTGTGCCTCCACTGGATCATCAATCTCTTTTCAGGCCACACACCTGGAACTGGAAACGGGAAGCCTCGGCCCCTGCAGCAGCTGGTTCATCTTCGAGCTCCAGCTCAGACACACAGAGAATTAAAAAAAAAGAGGAAAAGTAGTTTTCCCCCCTCTCTCTCCATTTACAAAAGAGTGAAGCCTCAGTTTTATTATGTACATTGGCATGTTGGCTTGGCAACTGCCTCATTCCTTTTACAGCGTTGCTTTGCATAAAACTGCATAATTCTAACTTATGGCACAACAGAACTTGATTATATTTAAGCATATAACATGGAAAATGTCCATTTGTCCACATCAAGAAGAAGGATAAGTAGTGGAATGAATCACGATATTTTATGCCCTTATAGTCCCCAAACTAATTGCTTATAAGCGAAAGGCTCCATGTTGAGTACCAGTCATTAGCAAATACAAGCATGCAAGCTGATTACATTTCAGAATTTCTGAACTTTCCAAGCCTTATGTTTCATACTAGAAACTTAAGCTGAAATATTTTCATGTGGTAACACTTTTGATAGCAGCAAAATAATTTAAACAAATAATTAGCCTTGAGAATAAAAGTGTACACACAAGCACAATTAATGAATTTACTAATTGTTCTTCCCTGCTGTGGACATTGCTCAAAGTTGAATTTTAAGCTATTACATAAATATAAACTACTGTACCAAACCACAAAACTGGATGACTCACCATTAGTCATTAATGTTGCTTTAAAAACAAATCCAAGCTCTCAGGGAGAGTATGTGTTCACCTAAGCAGACATTATTTTCAAACTAAAGCAAGCCTTGGATGATAAACTGATCTTAGTATCTTTGGGAGAAAAGCACACACACAGGAGATTTGTGGGTTTTAATGCCCTATGTAAATATCAGACAGGCAACATTTACCTTCAAAATTCTCCATTAGCTGGGTAGGAATGAATTTGGTCTGTTCAGAACACGTGGCAAAATGTGTCTACCTCTCTCTCCATCTCACATCTTGCTGCAGTGGCATTAAAACGTGAACTGAAAGAATCTTTACTATTTGATATTCTCTCGCTTGACTTCTTCCCCCTTATCCCTACCCTACTCTTCTTCTTCTTCTTTTCTTCCTCTTTACAGAAGCAGTTTTTCCCAGACTGTCCTAGAAGGCTGCAAGCTATAGAAACTGTCAAACAAAAACTGTTCTCATGTTTTTCCAGTCAGGGAATAAAAAGTGGGAGAAGGCAACAGAATTATTGCAGAGTTAGATAAATTCCTGGCAGTACCTTTAAGCACTTCCTTAAATATCATATAAAATAAATAATAAATAAATAAAATGTATTTATTAGGGTGATGTTTTTAATACAACTCCCCAAAATAGTTATTTATAATTTTTATAATTTATATTTAGTAACATGATACCAGTGACCTTGTATTTTCAAGTAAATCTACTTATTTAAATAATAGATCATATATATCCATTTTCCACATCCGGGCTTCCCGCTCGTCAGAACTCCACCCAGCAGACCAGCCTATCACAACCCAGCTCACACGGCTGCTTGTAGCCATGTGGTTCATCAATAAATGCTGGATTTTGAAATGACTACAAGAGTATGCTACCCGCACGGCAGAGCCTGGCAAGCTACCTGTGTCATATTTGATATGCCAGATACCAGTAACAATTATAGACCTCATTCCCATGACCTGACGGAATGGTTTGAGGCTCTTTATGTTCCTGGTGCAAGCAGGTGCCCTTGGGCTCTACTTGCATGAGACAAGACATATGGAGATGTTACTGGTGCCCGCTCGAGCAAATCGACAATGAACGGGAAGACAGTGATACAGTGATATGCTTATGTGTGTATATACATATATCTACAAAAACATATGTATGATGTACATATACACATATATGTATATCCACACAAACATATATGATATTTAAGCACATATATATATCAGACTTGGGTATCTTAAGAGTCCACATATAGACTGAAATAAATTCACAAAATAGAAAAATTAAATGTACATATAACAAAGGGAAGGGTCTGTAGAAATTAGATCTTTCAGGAAGGGGGAGAAAAGGTGCATGATATAATAAAGGCAGTTCAACTGCTAAAACTTTTCTGATTTCTAGTTGAGCAGGAGATGAAGACTGGAAAGAGGTAGGGAATGGTTGGAAAAGGAAGGCTTGGGACACCCTGTGTCTCTTCTCTTGCCAGCTACTGCAAATCTCCATCATTCCCAGGAGGAAGACTCGGGGAACAGTGGCATGTCTGAGTGAAGTGGCCAAGGAAAGAAAGAATGATGTCACTTCAATGGCTTCGTCCAGGTTGGTCTTCTTTCTTTATCAACATGAGATTTATGTTTAAAACAGCTGGTTCAACTCTAGGGCAAAGAGACTGGGATGAGGGTGGGAGGCGGAACAGGTCACTTGCCACTACGCCAGCCTTTCCCTGCAGCAGCATCTGCAATATCACCGTCCCTTTGGTTCTGCTTGTCCTCACAGCACATGTCCACTCTTGAGAGTAATTTGCTGAGAAAAGAGGACCAGCACTCATGTGTCTTGGAAGAGACTTGGAGGTGAAGGAAAAGGTTGTCCTTCCTTTTGGAAGGAAATCTGACTCTGAGGGGACAAAGGAGTCAGTAAAAGAGGACAGAGACAGAACTGCCAAGATATTTTTCCATCTCTACATTTTGCTCAGAGTCATGCAAGTCCACCAGTGCAAGCCATGACTCCCCAGAGAGCCTCTAGAGACAAAATTCTATAACCAGAAAATGTACGTGGGGAGAAGGTACTTCCCTGCCAGCCACCTGCTCCTGCGCTGAGATGCCCTATTCAAGGAGGACGTCCTGGGGACTTGGACCTCAGGTGCATTTGCTGCCCTCCCATCATTCCTTTTCCTCCCTGTTCTATACTCAGGGCCCCAGAGGATGACCAGATGCTCAGACGCTCTGGCTTCTGCCTCCATCCGGTCTCAGCCTAGTCCTCTCCTACTGGTTGACCTTGAGACAGGGCTTTTGACCTCTGGTATTTCAAACTCCTCCTCTGGAAAGAAGAGATAATATTTAGACCTATCTACTATATCAATGATGAAGATTTAATGGGATGATTAATATAATGCACTAGAATGGTATCTGGTATCTAGTAATAGATAATATTACTAGTAATAGATAATATTTGCAAAAATCCCATGGTTTTTTTTACCGTCAGAGTGCAAAATTCACCCCTGTATCCAATGCAAAAAGATATGAGAACTATTTGAGGTTGGTTTTTCTTTTTTTTTCCTGGAATGGGTTCCAGACTGATTTGGCTTCTGGAGAGGGAGGTATAAGGCAGCTGAACTTCTCTCGTAGAGTCTTCCACTCATTATTGTGCAGGAGTGACACAGGTTAATCGCATAGCTAATTAAGAGATAACATTAATGGAATCTGAGTTGGTGCCCTGATAAAGTCGAGCCCTGGCAGGTAAATGCTAAGGTGGAGCCAAGCCATTTATTTGAGGAACAGCAGGACTCCTCTCAGAGCACCAACTCCAGTTCCATTAAAGTTATTGATATTACATCTCATTCTAAAACTGTAAGAAAATTCAGTGCGTCTTTTTAATTCTTTTTGGTAGTGCTGGTGGTTCATTTTCTCTGAACCAGCCCAGTATTAGCAGTACCTGCTGAACAAATGCAGCAATGAGTAGGTAATATGAGTTCTGATAATTGAACAACATACTTAATAATGAATCGACAAATAAGTGAATGAAAGAACATTAAAGAAATTCATTCAAAGCAAACACCACTGCAATTAGTAAACTGCCATTCACAAGGTGACGTTGGCAGGGCACCTGGCAGATTCCATCCCTCTCTGAATTGATCGGTTATTTTATTTCAGAGCTTTGCCTCTCAAAAAATCAATGAAGGACCGGTGTACCCCTTCTTTATTTCTCTTTCCTCCTTCCAGATACCCTGATGACAGGGCTTAGAGATCTTTCCTCCTTGCTTTAATAGATTATCTCATGGTTTCTCTAATTGTTGCTTTTTACCTCTTTTTTCCTTTCTTGGGGATTAATGATCAGTTACTGCATACAGCAAGCTTAGGGAAGGCTGACAAATTCGATTGGACATAATGCAGCACAGTTTCAAGGAGAGGCTGTGGTGCAAACAACGTGGTTGTTTCCTGAGGAGCAGTGGGAATGGCAGGTCCTCTCTGTGGAGTAAGGACATAGGCAGTTTGCGATTTGCCAACCACCAACTACTTTCCCTGAGAGCCACCACAGCCTCAGATTCCGTCTCAGCCATCCCAGTTGCTGGACTCAGGAGTCCAAAATCTCTGATCATGGATTCAGTGACGTCCTCACCTACTGCGTCCTCACCACTTCCCGCACAGCGCTGCTATTATTCCTTGCATCAGCTCCCTAAAAATCCATGCAGGCAGATTTTCTTTGCAGGCCATCAGCTTCCAACAAAGGCCTTCGGCTCTATAAAGGGAATCAGCCACTGAAGAAATGAGACTTCACTTGGTATTCCTGTGCCGAGAATGTTAAATACCAATTCCATAATGAGAAGTAAACATGTGGGCTGTATGAGAATCACAAATCAGTTGAAGACGGGCTTATCCCTGGTACAGGCACAACTAGAAATCTGTCTGAAGTAGCTCCAAATGTCACCTCTGCCACTTTGATTAACCTGGAATTCTCTGAATCTGGAGAGAAAGTCTACTAAATACAGGCCATTTGTAAACGCTCCATAAAGGGTAGCTCCTCATATTACTGTAGCTGGTATTGTTGTAATGATGATATGTGGCTGCTTTACCATTCTGGCATAGGAGAAAGAAAAGCAGATTCCAAAAGTAGAAAGGGAACATGTACTTACCTATGGCAAATATTAAGTTGAGGTAACAGACAAATTCAGTCTAGCCTTAATTTGAGACCCTGTACGATTTAAATAAGAATGAATGTAAGTCCAAGGAAAGTTTCATTGCGTTTAGCTATATAAATGGAAAATAGTTAAAAATCAGGAATTCACATATTTATGTGCTCTTCAAAATTCTCATTTATTGAGCCTCAAAAGCAGAGATTCCTTTCAGCAAAACAAATCTGTACTCAACATAATGTTTCTTCCATTTGTTTTGGGGCCACACCTGAAAGTTCTCAGGGTCTACTCCTGGCTCTGTTCTTAGGGTTCACTTTTTGGAAGTGCTGGAACTGGCCTCAATCAGGTGATTTCCCTCCTGTGCTATCTCTCTGACCTCTGAGCAGCAAAATAAATGGGAACAAACTTGTGTGATGTTAAACTTCAAGGAAAATGCTCTTATTTTTTCTCTTGAAATTTAAAGAAAACATGATGATATGTCATAACTGTGTATTTAAATAAAAAGATCTAATATTCGAGCCGGAGCGATAGTCCAGCGGGTAGGGCGTTTGCCTTGCATGCGGCTGGCCTGTGCCGGCTCGGGTTTGATCCCCAGCATCCCATATGGTCCCCCGAGCACCGCCAGGAGTAATTCCTGAGTGCAGAGCCAGGAGTAACCCCTGAGCATCGCTGGATGTGACCCAAAAAATAAAAAAATTATCTAATATTCATGTATACCTTATTACAAGGTATTTATGCCTTCCTAATAAACACTCAAGCACATTATTTAAATTGCTTAACTAAGCTACTAACTCTTAAGCATGTAAATATGTTACCAGAAAATAGTCTATAAAAATGGTGCAATTGGTCCGCACAGTAGGAAAAAGAGCTCACAAAGTAAAGAAGCTCACAATTAAGAATTGAATCTCTAAAATCTACACACAAAGCAAACCAGAGTTTTATGGGGCTGGTGACCTACCGTGCCTATGTACTAGAGAGTAAATTCTATTCTGTTCAGCCCTTGATAAATACACACAATTTCCATGTCAGCTAACTCTAATTACCGACAATGTCAATATGCACTACGTGTCCAAGAACATAGAACAGTTAGTGGGCATGAGGATTTTCTTGATTTGTTTCCTTGGGGCAGGAAAGCAGGAGATAGAACTTAAGTAGTTGTTTCTTTTGTTGAGGGGCTGCCAAATGGTGTTCAGAGAACGTGCATCCCACTGGGCCAAGGGTTCGGTGCTAGGACCTGAGGATGCAGTGCTACTTGCACCGTGCAGTGCCTGAAACCACCCTGGTTACCCGGTCATACAAACCTTCTCCTGTGCTACAACCAGCAACGTTCTGGAGGCCATGTGGTTCCAGGTACCGTGTTGTGTTGGGTACATTTTAGATGCCTTTCTTGTACCTGAATCCCTGAATTGTCCTCAGGACACAGGATTTAGGTGTTTAAAGCCCCCCACCCCCTGCCGAAAAGTAAGTCACGTCCCTTCTGTATGTCCCTTAACATTTTATTCCATTTGGAACAAGAACATTATACACCAGTTCTGAGAAATGCTGTCTGAGAATACCTATTTGGACAAAAAGGAACATCTGACTTGGTTAGAATGCACCGCTTGCCAACTCAGAGTGTAACGTGTGCTCCTGACCTATCCCACTTCCCTAGGAGGAATCAAGCTTCTGTTTTCTGTTGTTCTCTGAAGTCTTCATTATCCCTGCTTTGTTTCAATCTCCTGCCTTAGTTTGTCTCTCTTTTTCACACTTTGACTTCTACAATATGTTACTCACCATCTGTATTCTTCCACCTGATTCTTTGTAATTCCTTCTTATTTATTTCATGAGAGTACGAAGTTTGATTTCTCTCTCCCTATTCCCTGAGCCAGGTGCACAGTATCTAGCCTATAGAAGGTGTTTCTAAAAGTGTTGATGGAATTGAATTGTTGAATGTGGTCCTTCAGCCATTGCTTCTCATTTCTCATGTTTATCTTCCCTAAAATTTCTTAACTAAATGCCTCTTAAATTACCCACTTTCCTAACCCACAGAGCATTCTAGCATATCATTCTGATGCTGAATTTCTTCAGCTCTCCACAGATCTCAAAATTGTTCTCAGTGTTTGAGAGAAGAGCCCTTACTCTTTTTCTCTCCAATGTTCTCCCTAGGAAATTGCCTGTATTCTTTGCTCAACAAACCCCTCCAAATAGATTTTGAGCCAGTCTCACTTCTGCAAGTGCCACTAAGAGTGTGAAAGGGTAAGATGGCAAAAAATCCTTGGAGGATTTTGCTTCCATTTATTGGTTTTGTGGCTAAACAAGCCAATGATCAGGCCTTACCACTGGATGGATTTCGGTGATCATACGTGATATCCAAGATTAAACACTCAGGGATCACTCCTGGCTAGACTCAGTGGACCATATGTAGTACCCAAGATCAAGCCTGGACCAAACCCATGCAAGGAAAGTACCTCACCAGTCTTTGTTATTACTCTAATATTACTCTAGCTCCAACCATGGAGGGTTTTAATAGTAATTCATAAGGGAAGTCATATACTCACATTTCTGCTCAGAGATAGATGCATTTTTTGAGAGTTGTCTTTGCTAGAAATTACATCTAACAACAGGAGGAGAACTGTAGACCCATCTTCACTGATAATAGCATAGCACTGGTAGATTTACAAACTACCCCAAAGTAGAAAAAAAAAGCATTAATTAGTAAGACATATCTGGATGTAATTTTGAAGTGGGCACTAGAGAAAAGCGAATCTCTTTGGAAATAAATTGGCACCTTTTATTGGATTTTTTTTTTTGCTTTTTGGGTCACACCCAGCGATGCTCAGGGGTTATTCCTGGCTCTGCACTCAGGAATTACTCCTGGCAGTGCTCAGGGGACCATATGGGATACTGGGGATCGACATGGGTCTGCCGCGTGCAAGGCAAATGCCCTACCCGCTGGGCTATCTCTCTGGCCCCTGAATTTTTAAATGAATAAAAATTTTGTATAATACACCATCATTTTTAATGAATCTATATCAAGTCAAGTATCAAGCCAGAATATACAAAGCTTGTGTCAGTTTAATAAAGGAAATTTTATATATGGAACTGATTACAAAAGTATTAAAAGATTTAAAATATAAAAACAAACAGGTGGCAGGAAAACAAACCAGAGATTCACAACAGCAGGAAACGCCGAGGGTTTGAAGGTCTGAAGGAGACAGTGAGGTTTCCAGGAACCCCGGTTATCCCCAGACGCTCTTGTCACAGAGGAAGGGGATATTCACATGATCTGTGATCACTGAGGGATGGCAAAAAATAACAGATGAAGTAAAAAAGAGAAGAAATGCCTTAGATTCTCTTCTTCCCACTCCAGTTTACCCTGAGTAATTAAGAACTCAGTAACTCAGGATTTGGCAGTAACTTTGATGCAAAAATATTACACAGAACACATGCAAGAGGCTTGGAAGCATCTCAACACTGTGATAAGAAAATGAATCTCAACCAAATCAGAGAGAATGAAGACTCTAGTCTTAGTCCCACTGCTGAAGTGTTTCTTTTAAACCATCTATTTCATGAGAAACAAATAGAGCTTGATAAGATAATTCCAGTTTAGATTCATTTATAGTTTCTTGCATATAATTATATTTTATGATCTATGCACATAGTTCTCATTTCATAGCATATGCTCAGTCATTTCAATTAATGCTTTTATTGTCTTCATAAAGTCTAGTGCGGAAAAATTCTTTCAGGTGTTAGCCACATATAGTTATTTGAGTAAGGTGGTCCCTTCCTGGTCATTCTAGGAAAAATCTTAGTTCCCGTTTAAACCAATACATGGCCATTATGATGCTTATTTTCGACAGGAACAGCTACAGTTGCAAGACCACAGACTCATATCTCATGTCTGCTCTTTCAGCACAATTCATCTCTGACATTTCATTCTACTGGACAAGAGAAACAGAAATTTTTTAAATTTTCTCAAAAAATCTCCATCAAAATCTGAGAAACCCTGGAACATCCTAGGTCTTCTTCAGTTCCTCTCTTTCACTCATTTTCCACCTTTGGTGGATACATTTATTTACTTACAGTCGGTACAGTTCAAGGTTCTGATTTTCTTGTATTTGCATGTTTACTGTTTTATAACCAGAAACCCTGTTTTCATTTCAGTAATAAATCAGAAGGGATTGCCAAGTGTTTTAATCAATCTGATCCTACTTTAAATTTAGGGTTGTGCTTAGCAGGCGTTCTTCTCCTCGATGTTCACAGGCCTTCTAGCCCTGACCCCATCTTTCCCCTCCTCTTCACCCCAGTTTCTGATGTGCTCTGGGACCTCCATTAGAGAGCAACGCTTTGGCTTGCTCTGCTCTTAGCTGCCTCTGGGGCAGAGCCCTCTTCCACTGACTCCAAAGGACCCCATGTTCTAGCCCAATGCTAGTAGTTCTTGAAACTTTATCCATAGAGTAGAAGAGAAAATAACCATCCTTTGAAGTGTCACAGAGGACAAGTTCCTTTTAAATTCCTTGAGAAATCATTAACATCAACATATTAGTCATAACTCAGTCTCTGGCTTTGTTTCTACTTTAATTCATGAAATGGAGCCTCCTCGTGGCCTCTTCCCTTCCGTGCCTCTCCCCTGACCCAATAGTAAGTATCTTTCCCAAAGTACAAATCAGAGCAGCAAATCCAGGTTAAAGCCAGCTCTGTGGCAATCCTGAGTCTTACTCCAGACCCTATATTTCACCAACCCCTATCTTGGTAGCCTGGGAAGGGGAATGCCCATCATTTTCAGGGTGGGGACCCTCTGTAGAGATTTCTCAGCCTCCAGTCTTAATGAGTTTAACTCCAGAGATGGGCAGCTAGAGCATTCCTGCTGAGCATAATTACCCGGATGGAGCACCTGGGGAGAGATTGTCACAAAGATAACTGGGTCTTAGGCTATTTAGCGCTTTACAGATGAGAGTAAGGTGGTGACTTGGAAAAATGAGGTCTGGTTTGGAGAGGAAGACTGCTAGGGTTCATTTTCCTCCCTCCATAGAAGTGTAAACTGTTGTGTTTCTAATTGGTGTGAATGAGCTCCAGAGCACAAAAGAGATCTCAGGGAGAAATCACAGGATCCCAAGGCCAGATAGGACTAGAGAGGTCATCCTGATCACTGCAGCCTGCAGGCGTACTGCTTATAAACCATCTCTCGAAAACAAGAATTGCTGCCCTTTTCATTGAAACCACAGGAGACGGACCTAGCAGATAACCAAGGGCCACCTGGGTAGAGGGCATGCTACAAAGAACTGTTCCTATGTGTTTATTCTGCCTCTCCTTGCTTAAAAGCCCTTCCCGGCTCGGGGGTATGTCCTTAATATGGGCAGCTTGGTGCAGCACAATGAAATTTCGAAAATTCACCTGGCAGCATATCTATGCTGGGGAACACACAAGAAAAATGCATTGAATCATCTTGTGCAAATTCACACCTCCCAGAGGAGCTGAATGAAGAGTGCGTTCTCAACCTGTGTTCACTAAAAGAGCGAGTGGAAGGATGGGCTGGGGCTTCTACTTTCCCCAAATAAAAAGCCCACAGAGGACCTCAGAGAATGGTGGTAAGGATGTTGACAGATAGTCCATAGGCCACTGAGAAGTTGACATTCTAGATGCTCGCTGGAAGATTGCTGGTCAGGGAAGCAGCGGTTTGAGAACTTGAAATATCTTTTTTTGTTTGTATGTTAGTCTAATTCTGATAGACTGTGTTTAAGAAAACCGAACTAAGAGGTTTCATCCCAGAAACTGTCAGAGCACCCACTATCCTAAGGTACTGGCCACACATATGAAGTGTGGACATATTCCTAAGGTTTCAGGTTCCAAGGAAAAGTTGTAAAACAAGTAGAGAAGAAATGATTTCTACTTCTGTTTCCTCTGTACCTGGAGTCTTTAGATTCATCTGCACTAGAGTTGGTCAAATGTTGACACAGAAAAGCCTATGGCCTCTTTTGTTCGGTTTTTTGCTTGTTTATTTTGGTATAACTCACAATCTAAAAATGTTTGGGCTGGAGTGATAGAATGGCGGCCTGGGTGCCAACCTTGCATGCGTAGAACTCAGGTTCAATTCCTGGTATTCACATGCTCCTCTGAGCCTGCCAGGAGTGATCCCTGAGCACAGAGTCAGGCATAAGCCCTAAGCACAGCTGTTTATGACCCTAACGTTAAAAAAAGGGTGCTTGCTTATTTTTTAAGGGTATTAGGAAGAGAGAAGAAAGAAGGGATGAAGAGACAGATCAGGGGCCGGAGCGATAGTCCAGCGGGTAGGGAGTTTGTCTTGCACGCTGCCAGCCCATGCTGGCCGGGTTCGATCCCGGCATCCCATATGGTCCCCCGAGCACCGCCAGGAGTAATTCCTGAGTGCAGAGCCAGGAGAAACCCCTGAGCATTGCCGGGTGTGACCCAAAAAGCAAAAAAAGAAAAAAAAGGAAGAAAAGAAACAGATCATATCTGGTCTACAAGATAACTATTTTGTCTGAAAATGAAAATGTTTTCTTAACCTGTGTTCTAGAGAATAAGTGATCAAATTCCATGTTTATAAGAAAGTCCATGTTTATAAAACACAATTAAAGAAGTTATTAAATATTCGGATTACCTCCTCCAGACATAAAAGATCTTCAACCAACACTACCAGCACCTACTCTCATTCACACACAGATTTCTCTCTCCTCTCTCTCTCTCTCTCTCTCTCTCTCTCTCTCTCTCTCTCACCACACACACACACACACACACACACAACCATGCACGCAATCTTTCACGGTCCTTATTCCAGTGCATTTTTCACAACCACTAAGAAATTTCTAGTGTAGATGAACACAAGATGACTTTATAATTGCTCCCTCACAATTGATCAATAAACATATTTTAAAATTTCTACGTAACCATATCTCAGTTGAAAATTGTAGAAGAAACATTCTAATGAGGAATTTGCAACTAATTAGGCAGAGAAAATTTCTCAGATGTTGTGGGACCAACGCCACATGAACTATCCTTGGGTTACATGCTTGTGGTTACTCAGATTGTAATCAGATGAAATGAAGGATTTGGGAAATAATCAACAAGGTTTGGGATATAGGAAAGTCACATATGTAAAGTCACAAACACTAAGCAGCTTTTGAAGTGGAATTCATGAAGGATGTTCAAGAAAAAACAACACAGCTTGACCGTGGAGTGCAGAGCACAGCCTATGTACTGCTCCTTCACACTAAGAACTCAGAAGAATACATTTCCTACGTGTTTCCTTTTTCCCTTCTTTTTTTCTGCTCCTCTGTAGGAATAATCAGAATCCCTATTCTTTCTACCTACAACTATTTTTGCCATTTCCCACCTCCTCCTCACCTGCATCTGCATATAGTCCCTAAGCTCTTACTCACTGAGATTTTTTCATTATGCACTACTAATTTATGCCCCTGTCACTTTGTAAATGCTATTCTTATAGAACTAGATTTTTTTCCACATCACCATCTTGTTTATCAAAAGCGTGTCTCATATCTCAAGGCCTAACTTACACATCCTGTCTTTTGTGAAGCAAAATTTTCTTCAGTTTTTTTTCACTTCCTAAACAAAGCAAAATATTTTCTCTTTTTTGTACCAACTTGGTATCTTAAATAAAGCAATAGGATAGAACTTGCTTTGCATTTAGATTCTTTATCTTCATTTCTATCTCTCTGCTATATTTGACCATGACCTCTAACAGTTCAAGGTTATTACCATGGCCCCCAAACACGTCAATGTGCTTTTATTTTCTTGGTGCTTACATTAAACAAATGATTTGCTTTCAGGATACTATAAAACATTTATGAATAACTCCTATTACTTTATGGTTGTTCACTGAAAATTCTTTAGATTCTATTTTACAATTTTGAGTTCTATTTGCCAGGGGATGTGGGTTTGATTTCGTAAGGATATAGCAAAGCAAACTATTAAACTATTAAACTATAAAGTCTTCTAACTAGGACATATATTTTCCTGATTCGTCACATCTATGTGGATGCAAATGATGAAGTTGCAAGTGTCACTTCCAGGCCCAGAGAATTAGCTACAGTGCCTTCCCATTTTGCTCTCCTGTTTCTCCTGTCGCCAGGGAGGAGATGAACAGAGTTCACGGCATTTCAAGGTGAAATAAGCCTGGATCTGGATGTAAGGATATGGAAAGGGATCGGCCTGGATATCTGCCAGCAGAGGAAAACCCATATGGGTGTTAGTGTGAGGGAGACCAATATAAAGAGTTGGTCTATCAATTCATGTGTGAATGGATGCTGAAATTCCTGGGAAATTTGAGTGACAGCTACATTTTAGGGGCAGGGTAAAAGTAAGGGAGAAAGAGTTTGGGTTGGTCTTTAGGCAGATACAAATACAGCAAATATCTAGACCAACAGTCCTTTCTTTCCCCATCGATTTTTGCTGGGGGCAGGCAGCCTTCGACTCATTGATTCTAGCTGCTGATTAAGTCATGCTCTCCAATCTGTCAGCAGTCACTTTATTTCCTTTCATCTCATGTTTTGCCTACTTGAAACCCCACAACAATCAGGATCTTGAGTTTGCGACTAGAAATTTAAAGAAGGGTTAAAAAATGGATCCCTTCCTGGCATGGCATGGCAATGCTTAGCTTGTCTTTTCCTTCTTCCTCCAAGACAACCATTCTCAGGATTGTTAACTGTTAAAGTAAAATGCAAAAGTTGGAGACAGCTGATCTTCACAGGAACTACAGAAGGGCAGAATTCCACCTGGAGGAAGAGGGCACACTACTTGGATTTACCTCAAGATGGGAATGCTCCTTTCTCTTGCACAGAATGGACTGTGAAGACACTCAAAACTCAAAGCTTGAAAGCAAACAGAAACTAAAAAAGAGCATCTGGTGATAACTCTGATGCCAAGGCAAATCCCAGGCTAGTTGAACGGGGTGCAAAAATCAAATCTAATATAGTCCCAAGTGTTTAGAGTGGATTTGAAGCCTCAACAGGGATCTGTAAATGGGTTATATACATATATATACATATATATGCATGCATATATGTATATATAGTGTGGTGTATATATAGTGTGTGTGATATATATATATATATATATATATTGTGTGTGTATGCGCACAAGTGTGTGCAGTGTGTGCATGCCTCTGTCCTGTATCTGTCTCTCTGCCTCTCTTTGTCTGTGTCTCTGTCTCTGTCTCTTTCTCTCCATCTCTTGCACCTGTGGTTGTTAAACAAACAAATCAAGATGGCCGCTGATGGATAGCTAGTGCCTGAACACCGGCTGACACAACGCACCTACGTGCCAGGTTTGCCCAGCTGTACAGATGCCACAGCTGATCCTTCTGTCAAGCAAGTCACACACTGCTGCTGATCAATCTGCACATGCCAATTATTTGATTTAGAGTGAGCTGGGGATAGTGTGCAGAGCAAGGTGGAGCTGGCTTTGGAGTTTGACACTGATCCTGCTCTCCTCGGTCCTGGGGAAGGAAGAATGAGGTGATGGTGAGTGCCAACCCCATATTGCATGTAGTGTCCAAAGGCAATGTTTGGTGCCACCCCTACCCTGCCTCCAAGGCATGCCTAGAGATTCAAAGTGGATTGCAAACTTGGATAGACAGGAGAGGGAGTTCTCCTTTGCGGATGTAAATTCTGTCACCGGGCTGGGGAAAGCAAGCTATTGTGCAAGCTTGTTATGATTTCAGACACAGAGAGAGACTTATTTTGTGCCTTCTTTTCCCTTCCTTCCTAAAATAATAGGCACAACAGAATGTTAGCTCACGTCTCTCCTGAAGGAGGTCAACCCCCTTGGCAGCCCACTTCCAGACATGCCGACGTGGAGTGAGTCGGGCAGTAGCCAGTGCCACCTGGAGGTATGTGATGGGGTGGGTACAAATGGCTTTTCGTCAACATGGCCTCTGGGTTTTCATTACCAGGTCAAGGAGTCATCTGAGGAGTCCCAGAAAGGACTGACTAATCCTAGTAAATGAGAATAGCTGTTGGGTCAAAGGCAGTCTAAGGAAAAACAGACCCCTGGAAAAGTTGGGTTCTGCCCTGAGCTTATTGAGCATCAGAGACTGCAAGCATCTTCAGGACTCCTGTATCTTCCCTTCCTGATTGAATTTTTTGCCCCAATTTCCCAGGTCTTCTTTTTTCCTTTCAAGCTCAAGTTTCTCTACTCCTTGAGCATTGTTTCTCTGTCTTTAATCCAGTATATGCCCTGGCCGTCTCTCTCTTCAAAGTTTC
Source organism: Cryptotis parvus (assembly GCA_021461705.1). Lineage (NCBI taxonomy): Eukaryota > Metazoa > Chordata > Mammalia > Eulipotyphla > Soricidae > Cryptotis > Cryptotis parvus. Next base: position 35,047 of record JAJIBD010002594.1, on the reverse strand, counting down.
CACCCTGCTCTCCTGCATCAGAGAGTCTCCTCTTTTCCTTCTCTAGCGCTAAGTGTCTGAATAGCTCCTATAATTCTGCGCACATTGTGTAGCTGAAGAACCCCTCTTGGCAATTTGTGCAGTAGGTCTGGGCATCAGATCTTGCTCATTTCAGCATTCCTAGATATTGCCAATAATAATGCTGTAGGTTTGAAATGCATTTAGACTAATGTATAGGTGTCTGAAAGTGGGAAAATATCCCTTATAAATATTCCCATGATCCTCCCTGTCAATGTTTCCTCAATGCCAGTCCTTTGCTCAACCTTCTGTAAAACTATTGCAAACTTCCTTCCTTCGCACTTTTTATTTTTTGTCTCCAAAGCTAGAATCATTTGGCTAAGTTTTGGTTTTCAGTCTCATGCAGAAGTATTTTCATCTGTGTCCTTTTCCATCTGACTCTTTAAACTAATCCTCTCAACTTCAGATCTTTACACAAACCTTCCGTGTCATCATAGGGGAGCTCTGGGCCCAGAGCAAAGGTGGGATGCAAAAAGCCCCAAATCTGCACGTTTTATTTCATTGGTACATGTATTTAATCCATCTGCAAACTGTTCATTGGATAGTGTTGTAGGCTCCTCTCTCTGGGAACACTAAGGTATGTGTATTCAACAGTGGAAAATAAACATAAGATTTTATTACAAAGTGCCACTGCCGCTCCTGGCATGAGTAATTTGTGCACCTGCATTTTAAAAATGTTTCAAAGTTTTCCCCTTGGTGAATTCCTTGATAACACACGTTTGCTTCTGGGCTGACAGAGCCTGGGTCTTGCAGGCTCCTGTGACTTCGGCCTATACATACCCTATTGTCTTCCTCAGAGCAGAGAAAAGGCGGGTCTATTGGCCACTATGTAAGCCATGGTGAGTGCAGCTTTCTGTTCCATCCTTTTCTCTTGGATGTCCTTTTCTCCGACGATTTAAAAAGGGGGGAGTATTTTAATTCCCAGTGCAGATAGATAGAAGACAGGCCCTCAAGGGAGGATTAAAAAGGTGGATTTTGCTTAAGGAGGTTTGATACTGGTTTCTGGAGAACGCAAAGATGATCTCCTCTGACTGACTCCTCTTTGTCTTATAGCCTGCTGTTTTCTTAGATACCAAATATTTCACTTTCAGTTCATCACACAGGTTGTTCCACAAAGAAGGAATCCAGTTATGGAATGAGATACCCAGTCAGAGGAGAAGCTGGAAAACAGTCTGGAGGTCTCAGAAGGAGAAAAGTGGGTATATCTCCCTGAATTTCTTTTCTCTCTTTCTTTTTTGTAGGAGAATGGTTCAGATTTTTTGCAGGTGTGTGAAGTTAGTCTGTGCACACAGCATAGCAATTTCCTGGTGATATCTGTAATCTCCTGGAAATGTTCGTTAATGCCTTCCAATGTCCCCCACAACAACCCAGAAGGTTGGCAATTCCAAGCCATCTTCAGCACTCTAATACAGTCTTAAAGTCATACTGCAGTGCCTCACACACTTCTGGTAACAGTGGGTCTCGGAGGAAGATGATAATGAGCCAGGGCTACAACTTGATCATTAGAATCTCCATCTCTATAAGCAGCATCAGGCAGATAACTTGATCTAAAAGAGTATTTATTTATCTGTCCAGTGTTGCAAATGGAGACAGAGGGAGAGCCCCTGATGGAATCGCTGGGTGTGAAATCTTCATTGTTCAGTGTGATGGAGAGCAATGAAATATTCTTTCTGTTTAAATAATGCCAAGTTTTCATACACAGCTCACCATCTGTCTCAGGAGCTTCATGACTCAAAAACAGAATTTAATGTGTGTGGCATTTTACATGATATTAATGTAAACTTGTTCTGGTGAAGTTCAAGGAGAGGGAGTGGAGAAGCAAATGGAAATTTCTCAATTTTATTGCAGAGATTGAGACTGTGGTTGATGGGGCTTCCTCAAGCCTCTCAGTCTTGGCTGGCCAAGAAAAGCATTTAATAAGACTCTCCGAAGATTAATAATTTTATCTTGATAACATCTATGATTTTGTTCAACAGTACTTATAGTCAGGTTCAATTGAGGGAGAAATTGCTCTCTCACTCTCATTTTCTCTTTCTCTCCTGTTTTGCTTTGTGTTTGTTTGTTTAGTTTTTGGTTGTGCTGAATTCCAGGGGTCATACCAGTTCTCAAAAGCGCAAGGTACACAATTTCCCAGTCAAGCTACAACCTAGGCCAGAACCTAAGTTCAGGGAATGATTTCTCAAAGACTTCCTTTCTAACTAGGCCATCCAGTGAGATACGCTTTGAATGAATGTATGATCTTTGTACAAAAACAAAACTTGGTGGTCATTTAAGGAATGATTACTTCTTCCTGCTATTTTGTATGTCGAGTAATGCTTGATAAATATACCTTTACTTGAATTCAATATCACTCAAACTTTGTTCTTGATTTTAACAAGAAGGCTATGTAAACTAATTATCTCAATGATTAAGAATGAAAATATGATGCTAGGTGAATGGAGCTGGAATTATGATGTCCTTAAAAATATTAGAAGAAGAACAGACACTGGATGGTCTCACTTATCTTTGGAGTAGAGCAAGATAAAACAAGGGAACAGATAGCATTGATCAATGAGAAAAAATCTTAACCTTTTATTCACTGTATCACTGTATCACTGTCTTCCTGTTCATCATCGATTTGCTCGAGCGGGCACCAGTAACATCTCCATATGTCCTGTCTCATGCTAGTAGAGCCCAAGGGCATCTGCTTGCTTCAGGAACATAAAGAGCCTCAAACCATTCCATCAGGTCGTGGGAATGAGGTCTATAATTGTTACTGGGATTTTGCATATCAAATACAACACCAGAGGCTTGCCAGGCTCTGCCGTGTGGGTTTTAAACCAATTAGCCATAACATTTACCATAAATCATTCGCCAAAACTATCGATTTGCCAGAAGTCTTTTGCCATAAATATCCAATCACATCACTTAGTTGTCTGCAAACCTCCAAGCCACGTGGGACGGAGCATAGACAAATAAAAAGTGGATAATTTAGTCCGGTTTGTCTCTATGGAAAGCTATGGAGGCGCATGACAGTGGCAGGCAACTGTAGATAGAGCCTAAAGCTCTTTTCCAGCTGAATTAAATAAAGAATCCACCAAGAAATGTGCCCTTTCATTTCCTTAAACCAAAGGTCAGGGAAACCCCCAAACTTAAAAACAAAAACTCAAAAATGCATTTATTTGGGGCTGGAGCAATAGCCCAGCGGGTAGGGCGTTTGCCTTGCACGCGGCAGGCCTATGCCGGCCGGGCTCGATCCCCGGCATCCCATATGGTCCCCCGAGCACCACCAGGAGTAATCCTGAGTAATGAAACAGTTGGAGGAAGGATCAGGGGAATAAAACAGGACGAGAGGGTGACACAGGACAGTGGAGCAGGCTCATGTGTACTTTGGTCATGGGGGTATAGGCACTTTGTACATAAATACTATAAACTTGAACACTGTGTAGTCATATTACTTAAGCTATAATTTAAATTTTTTTAAAAAATTCTGTGTAGAATTAGCAACTCTTTCAAATAAATATCCTTATAGATTTCATAATAAACTTTCATTTTAAGGGTAGCTTATTCCTCTCATCACAGTTTGTATAATTTGGAGCATAGTATAAGACTTTGTACCAAAAGGTTATCCCGGTATCTGGCCTTTTTTGGTCTTTTGCCACTATACTCTTTACCAGCTGTCTCCAAAATTACTGCCGAAAACAAGGAGAAACAAAGGCAGTATAGATCATACGGTTCACTCTTAGCAGCCCTAGTCGTTATTTTTTAAAGCAGTTTTATTTAAGTCCTGAAATTTACAAGATTGCTACACATTCTTTTCATTGGATACCTCATTCCAACACATGCTTTACATCAGAGAGCACCCTTCCCTCCACAAGGATCCTCAAGGACCTCTCTCATTTTCCTTCATTCCTATGTAAGCTCAGTTCTTTGTTGTTGTTGTTGTTGTTGGCTTTTTTGGGAATAACTGCAATGCTCAGAGATTACTCCTGACTCTGCACTCAGGAACTACTCTTGGCAGGGTTCGGAGTACCATATGGGATGCAGGGTTCGAACCTGGGTTGGCGGTGTGAAAGGCAAGCATACTACCCACGGTACTCTCACTCAGTTCTATAGACAAAATCTTTAATTCTCATATGAGTTCCTATGAACACTTAATACACACAGAGACTCAGATAGGCTCACCATTAGTAGCAAAAGTGTTCAGTTTCTGCCTCTGATACCTTTACCTTTATTATGTGGATATTTTAGATGCAAACACCCAGCTCTAAACACAGAAAGTCTACCAGTCCTTGTCTTCATCTTTTGCTACTGATAGAATGAAGACTTGCAGAAAATTTACATTCCTGAACTCATCTATCCTATGAGTATTAATCCCATGCCTCACACAAGAGCCTATTTTCAGTCAGAGGGAGAATAGACTCAGAATGATCTCTCTCATGTTTGGGGTATAAAGAAACTTCCTATGGGAACGTCAAATGCCCAAAGGCATTAACAGATGAAGAGCATGAGATTTGGGCATTACAGATGAAGAGCATGAGAAGCTATCCTCAGCAGGAAGTTTACCAAGGGGTGAGGTGGGAGGAACAAGTAGGAGAAAGGAACATACACCTATGAAGGATGGGAAAAGTGCCTGCCACAGAGGCAGGCTGGGGAATGGAGGGATAGTGTTGGAACATTGTACCCCTGAAACTCTGTCAAAATACTTTGTCACTTTGTAATTCACTGTGATTCATTAAAAACATCGCCCCCAAAAAATAAAACCCAAGAAGATCAATGTTCTAAAATGCGAAGTTGGGGCTGGAGCGATAGCCCAGCGGGTAGAGGCGTTTTGCCTTGCGTGGCGGCCTGTGCCGGCCCAGGTTCGATTCCCGGCATCCCATATGGTCCCCCGAGCACCGCCAGGAGTAATTCCTGAGTGCAGAGCCAGGAGAAACCCTGAGCATTGCCGGGTGTGACCCAAAAAGCAAAATAAAATAAAATAAAATGCGAAGTTATAAATGAATAGATTATAATTAGGTTGTGAGCACAGTCATTCGATTAGTCTCAACCAGCTTGATCTGGTTTGGTCACCCTTTTCAACAGCAAATACTCTTTCATTTGCAATCTTTTGCTAAAGCACTATAAAATTAGGCTGTAAATATTATTTTTAGTATTTAGCTTCATAGGCATTATATTTTAAAACATCCTAATAGCACATATTACCCATACCTTTCCCACTGCCCATCACTTAAGCACTTAAGCTTACTTTTAACATACTGCTCCTAACACAGTACTTCTGACATATTTTGTCCATATTATCAAAATGCTGGTAATACTATTTTTAGTTACTCTAAAATTTTTTCTTACATTTGTGACATCCTAACCAAAATTATTCTGGGAAAACAAGAGAATAGTGAAATTATTTCAAGAGTTTTGTTTTAAATTGGATCTGGACCACTTGGAATAGAAGTTACATTGTTCATGGCTCCAGTTTCATGTTTATATGCATCCATTCTCTTGTGACTGAGATAAATTTGATATAGACTTTGACTCTGTTCTAAACACACGGCACAGACAAGGGTCTACTTCTCAGGAGACTAACCCAGCCAAGGATGTCAACCTTCGTCTTTATGATGAAATGCAGATTTGTCATTAAAAGGCAAATTCTCCATTTCCAAAAGCTGAATATGAACGAAGCTTTAGAAGATTTTAACTAATGTAATGCAATCCCTTCTCCACCCACCCCTAAACAGAGAGTTGAGGAATATGCTCTGGAACCTATCCCAAAATATTGCATGTAGTTTCAAGATACAGTCATTTTCTTTTACTTTATAGTCAGGCCTTGTAGGGTTTGAGGCTATCAAAAAAAATATAGGTAGCCCGTGCTCAGGAGTGCTCCCTGCTTGGTTTGGTTGCGTTTGTAGCTAGTTAGGCCTAACCGGTACTGTTTATGATGCTCCAATGGGAAAGACAGTGCCTGAATGGCGTTGATATGCTGCGATTTCTGAATTTATCTAATCACCAGCCTGACAGTTTCCCTCTCTACTTGTGGCATTTTCTTCACTTCATTGAAACAATTTTCATAGAAAGGGAAGGCAGAAGTACTTCCTTTTTCCTCTCTCCAATATTCCAATCATCTTCGACTGATTTTTCAGATTGGATTCTTAGGTAGATTCTACTTTTTCAGAGATTATGAAGACTTTGCCAGCTCAACAAATTGTTCTTGTGGACTTCAGTTTCTCATAGCCTCTCATCAATTGCCCATGAATGACCAAGTGCAAAAAATCCCACTTGACTGCCTTATTTCTATTCATCTGTTCTGGATGAGACACAGTGGATATGAGCTGCCACTTTGGTCTGGGCCAGGAACATTGAAACAATGGAACTCTGACACTTCATTCAATAGAGCTGCCTTCAGAAAACCAAAGAATCTGTAAAGAGAGAAAGCCCTGTGCCACAGGAGGCTCAGGGAAACTTCCAGCCTGTAACTGTGCGGCCAGTAAAATCATTGTCTGGGCCTGGAGCATGATAGTACTCACGCGTGCTTCGTGATACTTGTCAGCAGCCTCTCTGTCTTACCTGGCCTCCTGACTCCCACACGCTTGTGATAATTTCCAACTTTGACAAGACCTCCTGATCCATGTTTTTCCTGACCTCGGATATTGGTATCATAATACGTACACACACACACACACACACACACACACACACACACGCGTGTGTGTGTGTATGCAATACATGCAGTCATTCTATATCTGTCTTTTTCCTTCTGGCCAATTTCACTCAACATTATCCTCTCCATGGCCATCCATTTAATTTATAGGCAAATTTCATAACTTCATATTTACTAACAGCTGCATAGTATTCCATTGTATGATATGCCAAAGTTTCTTTATCCAGTCATCAGTTCTCGAGCACACTGGTTGTTTCCAGATTCTGGCTATTGTGAATACCTGCTATAAAAATAAAAGTGCAGATGGTGTTTCCTCTGTGTGTTTTTTGGCTTCCCAGGGTATATCACCAGATGTGGTATGGCTGGATCAAATGGGAGCTCAATTTCTAGTCTTTGGAGGAATGTCCATATTGTTTTCCTGAAAGGCTGTACCAGTTGACATTACCACTAACAATACTTTTTGCCTTGTTACAAAACTCTTGTGTCACTTTGGGAAACTTAGCTTCAAATGTCTCATACGTTCCTCACCTTCAAGACTAGGAGAGGTGAGCTCAGCCCACTATGAGGATGACAGGACTGTGAAAAGGGAAAACTAGAAACATTTCTTTGTGCCCATTGCCTCCCAGTACCAAGAAATGCAGATGAGGCGGCTGTTAGAAGAATTGTGGCCTCCAGGGGTCCCTGATAGCTCAGGCAAGCTATCATTTGGGGGTTGTGTGGACAAGACTCTTGGGAAAATAAGAAATTAGGTCCCTCACACCAGAGACCGAATCTTGAGCAAGGCTGTATGGCTCACCTTCAAGGCAACTTGGAAGAAGGAAGGGACCAAATGACATTCACAACCCGGAGTGATTCCATTTCATCATTTTGTACATATACATTCATGATGCGCTATATGCTATATATAATTTACAAAAGCAGGCCTTTAAAAATAGATTTGAGGAGCATGGAGACCCAAGAAGCGTGTGTTATTGCACTGGGCTTGAGTTTCTTTTTTCCCTCCCACAGGGGACCTCTGAGGGTCTATTTGAGGGCATGAATATGGAAGATCCAGCCCCACTCCCAGAGCAGCTCTGCAGAAATATACTAAGCTCTTGTGGTTTTCAAAATGCAGATGCAAGAGACAAAATAAGTATAAAAGGAATTTGGGGATTGGGTCCTAAGAATCACCACATTTCCTATCACTTTCAGAAAATGCATCTCTTTTCAGGGTACAGTACATCTGTGAGTCTCCCAACCACCAATTATTTTTCCAAGCAACATAATTACAGCCTTCTCCTGAAAATGCCAAACATTCAAATAAAATACAGCTTCAGAAAATTTCGTTTAATTGGTTCCAATTATTCAGACCTGCTTTGCACCCCCCACCCCATACATGAAAGCCAAGATCCTTTTTCTCATTCTGTTCACTTTTTCAAGATAGAAATAACAAAAGAAAGGAGGAGAGAGAAAGAGAAAAAGCAAGCAAGAGAATCTACCCTTGAAATCTACATATTTTATTAGACTAAGTGGAACAGGAATTATGATTGAAGGAGGCAAGGACAACACCATCCAGCACACATCTGCACCCCTTTGTCTGCATGGGCACGGGAGCGCCCCAGATGTCACAGGCCTTCCTGTGAATCAGTCTGGATGAAACCTATTGGGCTTGGTTTGCTGAATGTATATGCACGTCAAAGGCTGTGGGCATGGATTATTTATAAAGGGACTCACTTCTAATTAGTGCTGCTTAAAATGGGAGCTTCAACTTGGCACCCACAGCAGCCACTGTCTGTTCTTAGAAGGTAGGGAGGTCTGGAAGGGGGTAGGGACAAAAAAAGCCCCAGACTGAGCAATTGTGAGAGCTGTTAACTAAGGTAACATTTGGAAGTAACCCCTTTTGTGAATGGATTACTATTCCAGCTCAACAGCTTTATAAATGATGTGATAAAGACACACAGATTGGGTTTTCAGAGGCCTGCCCTGTGAACCTCACATGAGGCCCAAAGACTCCGGGTCATTTTTGGTCCATTCTTCCTCAAGTATCCCCTTACAGAAATGACCATATCTTGTTGCAGACCTGGGTCTGCCTCATAGAAAACTCATTGATGACTTGGTGGTGACTCTGGCTGCTAATTCCAAGATCTGGTATGGTAGGAAGAGCTACTGGGAAAATTAGTTTAATTTACCCATTTTAACCAAATCTAATTAACCAAATTTAATTAGCCCATTTTTTGAGGTTAATGAAACCCTTGTTAACTTGAGTCAGAAGGTGGATGCAAAGAGGGCCTTTTAAGCTCAGATTCCTAATAGGCTGCACACCTCAGGGGAGCCGTGAACCTGTCAGACAGGGCACTAGGTTGGTGCTTTGAACCTTTTCCCAGGAAGTGGAGACAGCCACCTCTGAATAAGGGAGGCAGGTTCCTCCCAGTCTCTCCGGAAGTTATTCAAAGCCCAAATTTGCTATTGCATCTGAAACTCAGGGGTTTGGGAAGACCAGGGCATGTTCCACCACAGTTACGGCAGGACACTCAAAGCCAAGTGGAAATGACCCAGGGTCCCTCTCCACTGTCCAGTAGCTGGCCTGAAACTCCATAGTCTCAAAGTGCCTGTTTCTCAGCAAATTGCATGTGTCAGGCAATACTAAAGACCCAGAGCTACCATTCTTTTGTATAGGGTTTAACAGAAGCACAACAAATTGACAAGTACAGTCTGTGTTTGTGTTGCCAGGTGTCATTGTACTAAAACTCCCCTTCATCTGGCATTGGAAGAAAGCCCTATCAGCTGACTCAGATCTAAAGGATCTAATGCCAAGAAGGCCAATAGATGCCCTTCCGTCCTTTGTAACTATGCTTGCTTTACAATGATATTTCCTTTGCAATGATGCTTCCTTAGCAGTTTCTGTAGGACCCTGAGCTTCCCAGGCCTGTTTTCAGCAGTTATAGCTCATTTCTCTTGTGAATGTCAAACTTCCTCCCAGGAGATAAAAATATGGAAAGATCTTTGCATATGTGCAGATCTGTGCAGAGAGAAAGGGGGCTAATAGGAGCTTCCACAGTTAGAGAACATCTGCTATTACTTAGAACTCCAGAGGATAGAGTATGCAGAAATAAAATAATTTTTTAGTTATCTTCACTAATAAAGGTGTGGAGCTCAAGTAAGGGCTGGCATGACCAAGAGAAAAGATGGGGTCATTATTGACATAACTGAAAGCAATGGACCCCAAATCAAGAGTTGAGAGAGGGACCCTAAAGTCGCATATGATTTTCTGTCCTCTGAAAACCAGGCTTTCTTCAAATCAGGGAATTTCAAATGAAAAATAAAAAAGAAATGAAGAGTGAAACATTTCTGAACAAGAGAGATAGAGACAGCAAGCTTCTACCTCTCTCAGTGTCCTATAAGAAAAAGGTGCCAAATGCTAGATTGACAATTTTATTCCTTATCCTCCAAAATGGGAAGGCAAAAAAACAACCAAGGCTTGAAAGAAGGATTTCTGAAATTCTGTCAGTGGGAAAATGTAGTGATAAGTTTGTGTTTCAATTCACAACAAAAGCAAAGCATTTTCTCTTTATTTTTTCCTTAATGTTATTTAAACACTGTGGTTTACAAAGTTGTTTATAATACAGTTGTTTGGGTCATTTTATGTTCCAACACCAATCCCACCACCAGTGTCCCTAATTTCTCAACCCTCCCCACTGAGTCTTTTCCCTTAGCAGGAGAGAATAATTTATTTTATATTGTTATAACAAAATGGTAAATGAAATTATCAGAAAAGATAGTTCAATAAAAGAAAATTTCTTTTATTTTCTCATATTGGTGTCATTCAGACTCATATTGGAGACTCTCAGACATGGGGCAGAGCGGTTCCTTGCTCTCCCTGTGCCCAGCCGTTCATGAGGCAGTCAGGAGGCATGGTGGGTTCCAGCCCTGGCCCACCACCCCAGCAGAACCTCACAACAAGCCAGACGACCCCCCACCCACTCCATGGGCGCCGCCATTTTCCACATTGGACTTCCCTCTCATCAGAACTCCACCCAGCCGGCCAGCCCATCACAGCCCAGATCATCGACACCCACCCTGGAGCAGTTTCTTCCTCAATCCGGCCCAGGTATGCTGGTCCAGAGACTCTCAGACATGGGGCAGAGCGGTTCCTTGCTCTCCCTGTGCCCAGCCGTTCATGAGGCAGTCGGGAGGCATGGTGGGTTCCAGCCCTGGCCCACCACCCCAGCAGAACCTCACAACAAGCCAGACGACCCCCACCCACTCCATGGGCGCCGCCATTTTCCACATTGGACTTCCCTCTCATCAGAACTCCACCCAGCCGACCAGCCCATCACAGCCCAGATCATCGACACCCACCCTGGAGCAGTTTCTTCCTCAATCCGGCCCAGGTATGCTGGTCCAGAGACTCTCAGACATGGGGCAGAGCGGTTCCTTGCTCTCCCTGTGCCCAGCCGTTCATGAGGCAGTCGGGAGGCATGGTGGGTTCCAGCCCTGGCCCACCACCCCAGCAGAACCTCACAACAAGCCAGGCGACCCACCCACCCTCCATGGGCGCCGCCATTTTCCACATTGGACTTCCCTCTCATCAGAACTCCACCCAGCCGACCAGCCCATCACAGCCCGGATCATCGACACCCACCCTGGAGCAGTTTCTTCCTCAATCCGGCCCAGGTATGCTGGTCCAGAGACTCTCAGACATGGGGCAGAGCGGTTCCTTGCTCTCCCTGTGCCCAGCCGTTCATGAGGCAGTCGGGAGGCATGGTGGGTTCCAGCCCCGGCCCACCACCCCAGCAGAACCTCACAACAAGCCAGACGACCCCCACCCACTCCATGGGCGCCGCCATTTTCCACGTTGGACTTCCCTCTCATCAGAACTCCACCCAGCCGACCAGCCCATCACAGCCCAGGATCATCGACACCCACCCTGGAGCAGTTTCTTCCTCAATCCGGCCCAGGTATGCTGGTCCAGAGACTCTCAGACATGGGGCAGAGCGGTTCCTTGCTCTCCCCTGTCCCAGCCGTTCATGAGGCAGTCGGGAGGCATGGTGGGTTCCAGCCCTGGCCCACCACCCCAGCAGAACCTCACAACAAGCCAGGCGACCCCCACCCACTCCATGGGCGCCGCCATTTTCCACATTGGACTTCCCTCTCATCAGAACTCCACCCAGCCGACCAGCCCATCATAGCCCAGATCATCGACACCCACCCTGGAGCAGTTTCTTCCTCAATCCCAGCCCAGGTATGCTGGTCCAGAGACTCTCAGACATGGGGCAGAGCGGTTCCTTGCTCTCCCTGTGCCCAGCCGTTCATGAGGCAGTCGGGAGGCATGGTGGGTTCCAGCCCTGGCCCACCACCCCAGCAGAACCTCACAACAAGCCAGGCGACCCCCACCCACTCCATGGGCGCCGCCATTTTCCACATTGGACTTCCACTCTCATCAGAACTCCACCCAGCCGACCAGCCCATCACAGCCCAGATCACCGACACCCACCCTGGAGCAGTTTCTTCCTCAATCCGGCCCAGGTATGCTGGTCCAGAGACTCTCAGACATGGGGCAGAGCGGTTCCTTGCTCTCCCTGTGCCCAGCCGTTCATGAGGCAGTCGGGAGGCATGGTGGGTTCCAGCCCTGGCCCACCACCCCAGCAGAACCTCACAACAAGCCAGGCGGCCCCCCACCCACTCCATGGGCGCCGCCATTTTCCACATTGGACTTCCCTCTCATCAGAACTCCACCCAGCCGACCAGCCCATCATAGCCCGGATCATCGACACCCACCCTGGAGCAGTTTCTTCCTCCAATCCAGCCCAGGTATGCTGGTCCAGAGACTCTCAGACATGGGGCAGAGCGGTTCCTTGCTCTCCCTGTGCCCAGCCGTTCATGAGGCAGTCGGGAGGCATGGTGGGTTCCAGCCCGGCCCCCCCCAGCAGAACCTCACAACAAGCCAGGCGACCCCCCCACCCACTCAATGGGCGCCGCCATTTTCCACGTTGGACTTCCCTCTCATCAGAACTCCACCCAGCCGACCAGCCCATCACAGCCCGGATCACCGACACCCACCCTGGAGCAGTTTCTTCCTCAATCCGGCCCAGGTATGCTGGTCCAGAGACTCTCAGACATGGGGCAGAGCGGTTCCTTGCTCTCCCTGTGCCCACCGTTCATGAGGCAGTCGGGAGGCATGGTGGGTTCCAGCCCCAGCCCACCACCCCAGCAGAACCTCACAACAAGCCAGGCGGCCCCCACCCACTCCATGGGGCCGCCATTTTCCACATTGGACTTCCCCTCTCATCAGAACTCCACCCAGCCGACCAGCCCATCACAGCCCAGATCATCGACACCCACCCTGGAGCAGTTTCTTCCTCAATCCGGCCCAGGTATGCTGGTCCAGAGACTCTCAGACATGGGGCAGAGCGGTTCCTTGCTCTCCCTGTGCCCAGCCGTTCATGAGGCAGTCGGGAGGCATGGTGGGTTCCAGCCCTGGCCCACCACCCCAGCAGAACCTCACAACAAGCCAGGCGGCCCCACCCACTCCATGGGCGCCGCCATTTTCCACATTGGACTTCCCTCTCATCAGAACTCCACCCAGCCGACCAGCCCATCACAGCCCGGATCATCGACACCCACCCTGGAGCAGTTTCTTCCTCAATCCGGCCCAGGTATGCTGGTCAGAGACTCTCAGACATGGGGCAGAGCGGTTCCTTGCTCTCCCTGTGCCCAGCCGTTCATGAGGCAGTCGGGAGGCATGGTGGGTTCCAGCCTGGCCCACCACCCAGCAGAACCTCACAACAAGCCCAGGCGACCCCCCCACCCACTCCATGGCGCGCGCCATTTTCCACGTTGGACTTCCCTCTCATCAGAACTCCACCCAGCCGACCAGCCCATCACAGCCCGGATCATCGACACCCACCCTGGAGCAGTTTCTTCCTCAATCCGGCCCAGGTATGCTGGTCAGAGACTCTCAGACATGGGGCAGGAGCGGTTCCTTGCTCTCCCTGTGCCCAGCCGTTCATGAGGCAGTCGGGAGGCATGGTGGGTTCCAGCCCTTGCCCACCACCCCAGCAGAACCTCACAACAAGCCAGGCGACCCCACCACCACTCCATGGGGCGCGCCATTTTCCCACATTGGACTTCCCTCTCATCAGAACTCCACCCAGCCGACCAGCCCATCATAGCCCAGATCATCGACACCCACCCTGGAGCAGTTTCTTCCTCAATCCAGCCCAGGTATGCTGGTCCAGAGACTCTCAGACATGGGGGCAGAGCGGTTCCTTGCTCTCCCTGTGCCCAGCCGTTCATGAGGCAGTCGGGAGGCATGGTGGGTTCCAGCCCTGGCCCACCACCCCAGCAGAACCTCACAACAAGCCCAGGCGGCCCCCCCACCCACTCCATGGGGCGCCGCCATTTTCCACATTGGACTTCCCTCTCATCAGAACTCCACCCAGCCGGCCAGCCCATCACAGCCCAGATCATCGACACCCACCCTGGAGCAGTTTCTTCCTCAATCCGGCCCAGGTATGCTGGTCCAGAGACTCTCAGACATGGGGCAGAGCGGTTCCTTGCTCTCCCTGTGCCCAGCCGTTCATGAGGCAGTCGGGAGGCATGGTGGGTTCCAGCCCTGGCCCACCACCCCAGCAGAACCTCACAACAAGCCAGGCGACCCCCACCCACTCCATGGCGCCGCCATTTTCCACATTGGACTTCCCTCTCATCAGAACTCCACCCAGCCGACCAGCCCATCATAGCCCGGATCCTCGACACCCACCCTGGAGCAGTTTCTTCCTCAATCCGGCCCAGGTATGCTGGTCCAGAGACTCTCAGACATGGGGCAGAGCGGTTCCTTGCTCTCCCTGTGCCCAGCCGTTCATGAGGCAGTCGGGAGGCATGGTGGGTTCCAGCCCTGGCCCACCACCCCAGCAGAACCTCACAACAAGCCAGACGACCCCCCCACCCACTCAATGGGGGCCGCCATTTTCCACGTTGGACTTCCCTCTCATCAGAACTCCACCCAGCCGACCAGCCCATCACAGCCCGGATCATCGACACCCACCCTGGAGCAGTTTCTTCCTCAATCCGGCCCAGGTATGCTGGTCCAGAGACTCTCAGACATGGGGCAGAGCGGTTCCTTGCTCTCCCTGTGCCCAGCCGTTCATGAGGCAGTCGGGAGGCATGGTGGGTTCCAGCCCTGGCCCACCACCCCAGCAGAACCTCACAACAAGCCAGACGACCCCCACCCACTCCATGGGCGCCCGCCATTTTCCACATTGGACTTCCCTCTCATCAGAACTCCACCCAGCCGACCAGCCCATCATTAGCCCAGATCATCGACACCCACCCTGGAGCAGTTTCTTCCTCAATCCAGCCCAGGTATGCTGGTCCAGAGACTCTCAGACATGGGGCAGAGCGGTTCCTTGCTCTCCCTGTGCCCAGCCGTTCATGAGGCAGTCGGGAGGCATGGTGGGTTCCAGCCCTGGCCCACCACCCCAGCAGAACCTCACAACAAGCCAGGCGACCCCCACCCACTCAATGGGCGCCGCCATTTTCCACGTTGGACTTCCCTCTCATCAGAACTCCACCCAGCCGACCAGCCCATCACAGCCCGGCTCTGCGGCTTGCGCCCGCGCTGGTTCATCAATAAAGGCTTTATTTGGAGGTGTTTATAGAGTATGCCTCCCGCCGCGGCAAGCCTAGCAAGCTGCTCGTGTTGTATTTGATATGCCAAATGCCAGTAACAATTATATTAGATCATTCTCATGACCTAATATAATGGTTTGAGGCTCTTTATGTTCCTGTACCAAGCCGATGCCCTTGGCTCTACAGCATGTGACAGGACATATTGAGATATTACTGGTGCCCGCTCTAGCAAATAGATGATTAACGGGAAGATCGTGGATCGTGATCGTGATTGGTGTCATTAAAGTTATTGTGAATTTACTGAGTTGTTTGTTGCTAGTTGATATTTTGAGTTTTTTGAAAATAATTTTCCTGAGATGTTAGAAAACTGTAGTGAAAGAACATGACTTATTCACATATGAGCATAGTATTAAATACACATTTAATTTTTTAAAAATTAAATGTGTATCATAAAATTAAACATTACTTAATGTGGAAAATACTTAGGGTCCATTTCCCTAAAATTTGGCCAAGCCGTTCATAAAGTACTCTTTTCCTAAAACAATTCAAGTTTTTTTTTTCTGTTTTCTGACTCCATCATGCTGTTCAATGCCTCCAAGTAACTCCTCGCCATCACCGTCACTGAGAAAAATTGTTCGGGTGCATTAAAGCATTTCTGTGTTACCCATTGCATTGGTAAAGTGGTGCTCCCTGAGCGATGCCTCTTTGTGCTGTCCCTAAAGATCAGCAAGGGCAAGATTCATTCAGGGCATAAATACTCTGTGCTCAGACTGGGAACACTAAAAAGTAAAAGGCCATGGATATTGCTTGGGGTGAGTGATTCACTTGATTAAGAAAATAGTACCAACACAAACTTTTTGATGATACTTGAATTATTCACCATCAGTAAGTTAACTTCACATAATATTGAAATCTGATTCAAACTGATAGTTTTAGATCAATCAAATAAGTCAAACACAGAAAATACTAAGCATCAGAATAGGGCCCCCAAAAGATTACTTTTAGAACTTATATCTAGGTCCTCACTGGGTAGTGATGAACTCAGACCTCAGGCCTGTTGGATGACTGACGTACTCAAGACCACAGAGTTTCTAGTAACCAAGGTGGGCCCAAACATACACTCTCTGACTCCCATTCCAGAATTCTTTCCAGCTCAGAATTAGTACTTCTCTCTATTTAACCTTGTTTTATAGCAGAGCACAGGACTGTGTAGTCAAAGACGTGCATTCTGGTTTGAGTCTTGTCACTAAGCATGTGATAGTAGGTAAGCTACACTATCTCTCTAGAGTTTGGATTCCTAACCTATATTATGGGGTTACTAGACTTTCCCAGAACTCTCCACATGTCTTTAGGCAAGTACTTCTCATTGCAGAGCAGAATGGATGGTAGTTGAGTAAACCAGAAATGCACGTGGAATTATTGTGCATTTAAATGCACAATAAAAAATGACTTGTTTATATCAGAGAAGAAGAACTAGTTGGTTTTCTGAGGTCACTTTCTTTCTCTTTGATTCCATGGTCTATAGTACATCTTTCAACAAACCTTTCTATACCTCTTAAGAATGCCTGGCTAGAGAAAGCTCCTAAAATGAACAATTAGCAAAGGAAGATAAGGGTTTAGAAAGGGAAATAGATACCTAACAGACAGAAATGGAAGGATCAATCTTCTAGAAAACTTAGAATGACCACCCATCTGAACTCCATCAGAAAAAGATCAATTTTGGTGTCTATTAAAATTGTTATTCTTTGTCTCAATCTTGTCTGTAAAGGAGTGGGAACTATTTGTATTTAAGAAGAACTAGATTATATATCTTTGAAAATGCAACATTGCCTCTTATTCAAATGTGAATCTTTTCAGTACATCAGAGTTTGCCTTCGCTGTAAGTTAACACTGAAGCTTATGGCCCAGTTCTAGCTCTGATTTTCTTCACCCAGCTCCCGTTAACTTCTGGATCTATGACTTGGAACAGAAAGAATACGGCTAGGGATGGATAGGAGCTGTTTTTACCCAGTCCCTGGGCAATTATCAGCAAAGAGGGGGGAGGTCAGCCAAATTCCTTCTCAACTGCACCAGCAAAGGCCTACTCCTGGTGACTTTTCCAGATGGAAAAGTACTCTGAGCGTCTGACCATTTCCCAGAGGATAAAGTGAGTTGGATAAGAAGGAGGTTGTGCTCTTTTGACCCATGTGAATCAAACTACTTGGTGGCATTTCAAGCAACTGGTACATAGTATGTCCATAAGAATGGTTTGAGAGCTACATGAATCATGCTAGATCTCCACAGGAAGGAAAGGGCGCAAGTGACTTATGAAAAGAACATTCCACTACTACCTGCTATCTCAGCCCAAATTAAGTTTCCCATCCTATAATTAAGGAGGGCAGTAGTTTTCAGCTTTTGTCTACCTATGACCTGGTTTATAGATCAGCAGTTGAAAACCACTGACAGAATAGCAGATGTATTCATCAAAGCTACAGAATTTAGGATAAACAGGTAATTTCATATTCTGGATGTATGATGACAAGCAAACTTTCTAAAAGTCCTGGGGCCTAACTCCAGAAACATTAAATTAGAGCCAGGGTGGAGACACTCAGGCACAGTATTGTTCCTGTTGATTCTCAAGGTGATGGTGTGTCACTAAGTGTGACCAACTCACTAGCCAAGCAGGTGAAGCATTTTCCCAGCATCTCCCAGGCTAGGAGAGAGAATGCAGGTCTCCCATCAAGCTCTACTATTTCTGACACACAAAACCAGCTCTCCTTTAGCCCCGCGTGGCTCGTGGGATAACTTGCACTTTTCCACTGGGAAAAGGGAGCAGTAGTTGACCCACTAACCCCCTGGAAACAAGTGCTTCAGTACCATGGGAATTTTCCTGGTCCTATTTGTGGAAATGGGCCAACCTTGGCTGTTTTTCCAGGAAAGGATATTATGCGGAAGGGCCTTTTGATAACTGCCTATAAGCGTTATTTGTGAGACTCGGGAAGGTTCTGGTCATGAGGGTATCCTCTTTGTCTTCAGTCGCTTAAATCTGTAGCTATCTCTTAGGAATATTGTGGGAAGTTAAGATGCATTACTCATTAGAATGCAAATGAGATGGTGAGTAACCCTGTCTTTCCTGATGGTCTAAATGAAAATTGAAGCCTTGAGTTACTTGCATGGGGTTTGACCTTTGTAGTTTACAATATAAGATGGGAAGCACCTCTTATTGTATTCTTGTTGCTGGTCTTAAGTACATCTTCTAATTTAATTATTGCCCCCAAACTTAAAAGGTAGTTAGCCATTATCCTTGTATTAGGGTTATGCATGCTAAGGTGCACATTCTAATTCTAATGCTTTTTAATTAAACTGGAAATTCTCTTAGTTTCTATAGACTGTCTGCTCTGCTATGCGTGAGATAACTGAGGACTGGGTTGTGGTGTGCTTTTGTCTGGGAAGGCATAAGATATTTAGTTATTTATCCAAGATGCAAACTTTGTACAAATGGGAAGATCTATTTATTTCAAAATTAGAAAAGCAAAGATTTCTGAACCATTGTTTGGTGTTCAGATTACCTCTGCCATCTTCTTGACTGGAAATAGCTATTCCATGAAGACAACCCCTCAAAGGGAAAGGGAGAATAATTTCAAAACAAAAGAAGTAAAAGAAGAGAGCAGGACATGGTGAGGAAATAAGGAGATAAGGAAGAAGAAGCAAGAGGAAAAGAAGAAAATTGAGAGAGCAAATACAGAAGGGAGAAAGTGTTGAATTATAGTGAGGGGACAAAAGAGTAGATGAAGAAGAGGAATTGGTTAAGTCACTGGTACTCAGTACTCTGTAATTTTGGAGCTACTTTCTAAGGGCATTTTTCTCTTACTTCAAGACCCCAGGAAAAGAACAGTATTCATTGCAATAAGGAGGAAGGACAGGGGGGTAAGTAAAGGGTAGGAAGGCTTCTACAGAAATGGGCCAGGGGGAAAGCAGAATTTCTTCCTAGAAACTCAGTGACAGGAAGATATGCAAAAGAAAAAGCAAATGGTGGGTCAAAGGGCATCTCCATTGGACTGAATTAAAGAACATCGCAGGAGTCAAAGGCATGAAACGGGCATTTTCTCCAGAAGAATCTTCTTCTTTGAAGTGTCCTTCCCCACCCCATAAAAAGTATGTCGTGGAATACAGCTTTTGAAGAAAGGAAAAGGAATAAAACTAGTTGAAGGGAATCAAAGGAAGTGATAAATCTGTCCATGACCCACTCCTGAAACAAAGCGCGTGGAGTTTAATGAATGCATTTAGCTACCTGATGAGGAAGAGTCTCAGATTCAGGCCCACCTTTGGGGCCTCATCAGACTCAGGATCCTTGGAAGATGAAAAGCACTTTTAAGTGCTGACTCTGATGATGACCATGAACACCATAGGCTCCATGGGGATAGGAATTAAACCACCTATTAAACGGGTTATATTACTGGTGAGAGCTTCACTCCAAATATAGATGGCTCCCATGGTGAGAGAAAGGGAAGCAAGCAGCAGATGGAGGAGATGAGAGGTGTCAAAACAGTTGTTCTTGTTTTTCCGACTCTGGTGAGTGTGGAAAAGAAGGCGTTAGTCTAGAGATGATGGGTTTGGTGTGCGAGGACACCTAAAATGTCAGGTGTGAGATTCTGAGGTCAGAACTCTAATGCCGTTCAGACAAGGCTACCTAAGAAGAAAGGAATTATGTCACAATGAAGTAGCAGTCTTTCAACTTCTAGAGAAATTTCTACATCAAAGACAGCAGTGTTTCTGCTTCAAGAAATAAAAGAGGACACGAGGAAATGGAAACACATTCCCTGCTCATGGATGGGGGAGAATTAACATTGTTAAGATGGTAATACTCCCTAGAGCTTTGTACAGATTCAATGCGGTTCCTATAAGGATTCCCATGACATTCTTTAAAGAAATTGACCAAACACTTCTGAAATTCATATGGAATAATAAGCCCCCCACGGATAGCTAAAGCAATCCTTGGGAAGAAGAAGTTGGGAGGCATCACCTTCCCAACCTCAAACTGTACTACAAAGCAGCAGTAATTAAAACAGCGTGGTACTGGAATAAAAACAGACCGGTGGACCTATGGAATAGAGTTGAGTATCCTGACACCCACCCTCAAAGACATGATCAGTTAATCTTTGATAAAGGTGCAAAGAGTCCAAACTGGAGTAAGGAAAGCCTCTTCAACAAGTGGTGCTGGGAAAACTGGACAGCTACATGTAGAAAAATGAATTTGGACCTGTGTCTAACACCTTGCACAAAAAATCAGTTCAAAATGGATTAAAGATCTCAATGTCAGACCTGAATCCATAAAGTATGTTGAAGAAAATATAGGGAAAAACCCTCCACGACATCGATGCTAAAGACATCTTCAAAGGTGAAGCACCATTAACAAAGCAACTAGAAGAAAATATAAATATATGGGACTACATGAAACTGAAGAGCTTCTGCACCTCGAAAGAAACAGTGACCAAGATAGAAAAGACAGTCGACGGAATGGGAAAGAATATTCACCCAATACCCATCTGATAAGGGGTTAATATCCAGGATATATCAGGCACTGGTACAGCTATATAAAAAAAAACAGCCAACCCCATTAGAAAATGGGGAGAGGGAGATGAACAGAAACTTTGACAAGGAAGAAATCCGAATGGCCAAAAAGGCATATGAAAAAATGCTCATCATCACTAATCATCAGAGAGATGCAAATCAAAACAACAATGAGATATCACCTCACACCACAGAGAATGGCCCATATCCAAAAGGGTAAAAGCAACAAGTGCTGGCGTGGATGTGGGGAAAAGGGGACTCTCATACACTGTTGGTGGGAATGTCGACTTGTACAACCTTTCTGGAAAACAATATGGACATTCCTCCAAAGACTAGAAATTGAGCTCCCCTTTGACCCAGCCATACCGCCTCCTGGGAATATACCCTGGAAAGCCAAAACGCACAGCGGAAACACAATCCGCACTTTTATTTTCATAGCAGCACTGTTCACAATAGCCAAAACCTGGAAACAACCAGTATGCCCGAGAACTGATGACTGGATAAAGAAACTGTGGTACATCTACACGATGGAATACTATGCAGCTGTCAGAAAAAATGAAGTTATGAAATTTTGCTATAAATGGATGGATATGGAAAGAATCATGTTGAGTGAAATTAGTCAGAAGGAAAGGGAGAGACATAGAATGACTGCATTTATTTGCATGGCATAAATATACTAGGTGATCTTACCAAAAAGTGGAAATTACCACAAGCGTGTGGGAGTCAGAGGTTGGTTTAGATAGAGAAAGGAACATGAGTGAATAAATGTCTAAAAGTTCTGATGCTAACATAGAACTGAGCATTAAGGACAGACAAAAATACAAATGATGGCTTCTAAGTGTGACCGTAGTGCAACCCACAATGTGTGGGAGAAGGAGGAGAGAGAGAGGGAGAGGAGAGGAGATAAAGAACCTGCCATTTAGGCGGGATGGGGAGGGGGGAGGGGATTGGGGACATGGGTGGTGGCTGAGGGGCACTGGTGGAGGGCGGGGTGCTGGAACACTGTGTGACCGAAACCCCAAGCGTGAGCAACTTTGTAATTGTATATCTCACGGTGGTATAATAAAATGTTTAAAAAAAAAAAAAAAAAAAAAAAAAAAAAACAGCAGTGTTTACCACTGGCCTGGGAGAACAAGGAGAGCAGGTGGAATGAGCAAGAGTGGAAAGGGCGCGGCAGTGCTGGTGCAGGTTTGTCTAAGTAGTTCCTGTCTCTCTGAGTTTCTGGCTCTGGGGCTGATTCTCTGACTTTCTGATCAATGCTCATTAAAATGGCAGCAGGTAACACCCCAAATTTAAAAAACAAAATGTGTCATCCAAATTCAAAGTGGAAATGTTGTTGGCATGAAACATGTTTATTTCTTCTTTGTTTTTCACTTTGGAGGATTTTAAAAGAAAATGATGACCAAAATCTATGACTCACAGGGCAGAGCAACAAGACAGTGGGGACGGTGTTTGCTTTGCACACGGCTCACCCAGGTTCAATCCCTGCCATCCCATATGGTCCCCCTGAACACCACCAAGGCTAATTCCTGAGCACAGAGCTAGGAGTAACCCCTGAGCATCTCCAGGTATGACCCAAAAAAGAAAAACAATCTACAAATCCCTGGCAGAAGCACTGATCCTTGCATGTAAGTACAGTCCTTCATTTTGTTGTATTTTTCAAAGTAAGAGAATCTCTGAGACTTAGTTATCAATTTGGGAGAGACTTGAACACCACCAGGCCAGGCTTGCCAAAGAAAGCCATGCAGCACTGTGGAAAGATGGCAGAAAGGAAAGCTTTGAACGCAAAATTCTGTGATATTTTTCTTTTTTAGTTAGCCTTCTTATTCTAGGTTGCCATTTTTTCATTTATATACAAATAAATGAGAACTTTAGATTACTCCAAATATTTGATATGAAAAAATATTTTCCTTCAATGACTTACTATCAAGAATTTATTAGCAAGTATGTGGAAGTCTGGCCTTTTACTAATCTGATTACTTTTCAAATATCTACTTTTGCCTGACTGGCGTATAAATGGAGCAGAAAGAGACTGATTATACATGACTTTTTCTTGTAACTTCCTGGTCAAGATGTGGTTAAGATTTATGTTTCTCTCTAGGTAGCTCCAATATCATCTTCCTGCGGATAAAGGCACTTCATACTCTCATGTCCTGTTCTAATAAAATAAGGGTCCCTGCTCTACCGCCTGAACATCTTCCTCCAAGTGCCCTGGAAAGACGGCAGTGACTGTGCCTCTGTGAGCAAGATGTCTTCGAGGACCCCTGCTCACCAGCAGTGGGACTGCGGCAGCTTATTTGCCTCAGTTATCTCATTCATAACCTCTAGTCTTAAAGTGGGTCGCTGTTACATGTGGGATTTATAAGTCATCTAAGTGGGTCACTATCCATGCGGGATAATGTGCAACAGTCAAAGGTTTCTGATCATGCAATGCCCCCAACTTAATTCAAAATCAACCACGCGATGAATCGGAAGAGCCAGAGCCTGTGCAACATCTCTCTGGTGAAAGAGGGTTGCAAGTGGAAAAAGTTTAGAAATCCTCCCAGGAATAATTGTACTTGATAGAATTATGAGTACTAAATTGAATACTGTATGGAAAATACTTAGCGTTGTGTCTGAAATGGAGCTTAACAATAAGGGTAGACTGTTATGACAGTGCTATGGCCATCAGTAATACAATGATCAGAAATGCTTCATACATTGCTAGGACCCTCAGATTCTTTTCACTGCTCTGGTGTTTATGGTTCATATGCTTCCCCACCTCTTTCTCTTATGGGTAAGTTTTCCTTTTTAAGACTTAACAAGCTGACCATTGTTTTATTTTTAACCCTTAATTCCAAATAATAATTTTCTTTCCTCTTTATTTTTAACACTTTAATTATTCTTTCTACCTTTCCACTAGGGGTTTCAGGGTTAATTAGGACCAGCTTTGTCCTGAAATTCTTGGTTAATGGCCAAGTAGAACATTGGGAGCGAGCTATTCATATGTTTTCATCTGATCATCTAGTTCCCAGGAAACCCTGGAAAAACATCATCTCACTTGTCTAAGACCACCTACAGTATCAAGTAATTATTAAAGCTGATGCATATTGGAGCCTAAAAACAGTGTCATAAATCTGTACTTCACTCGTTCTTCCCTCATGGCACACGAGCCAGACACTGCCATGTATTTTTGAAGAGTAAATCTTTGTGCTAATTAATTATATCAATATCAACATGTTGGTATTGATATAATTAGCACAGTGGATGACACTGATATAATTAGCACAAATATTTACTCTTCAAAAGTAAGTGGCAGTGCATACGCATATAATAACCTTAATAATAATACCGAGCAGTTACAGCTACATTTTCTCTGAGGAGATTATAAAATATACAAATAGCAGCTAACTGGATCTCAAACGTCTTTGAGACCTTTGAAAGCATCATTGAGCAAAGAGGTAGGGATTGACACAGTCGGAAGAATTATATCCTATAGATCACTTTTCCCAACTGGATGTTCCAGCTCAAAGTTGCTGTCAGTAAGCTTAAGAGACATGTCAAATTCTACAATTTAGTAAAATTAACCAAAGTGACTTCTTTTTATTTAGTCTAATATATGGTACAGTACCTAAACCATTATTATTTTATTTCAAAAAAAAGACAGCTCTGGATGAAAAATAGGAATACTGGAAAGCAAGACAGGAAATATAGGGTCTCCCAGTCCTGAGTAAATTTGATGTAAAAAAGACCATGAGCCTCCTTAAGCCATTTCTCTTTTTGTCTGTTGAGGAAAATTCCACACCTCTTCATATAACTGTGACAGGAAGAGAAGGCTGGGGGGAAATGTGTGCAGTATCATGAGAGGAGAAGGTGGGCATGATGCCTAATGGTTGTGTTGGCACTCTACTGTCAAGGGCCTAGGAGAACCAACTTTCCCACTGTGATTGTGATGGGAGATATTAATCTCAACCAATTTCTTATTTCTCTATTTAGGAGTACATACTAATCAAATTACCATTACAACTATATTTCCAAACAGAGTGGTTTTGAAGTCATGGTAGTAGCTGTGCACTGAAGCATACAAACATATCTCTACACAAGAATATGTAAAGTCAGTCACAAAAACATAACCTTGACCTCTAATCAACCCTCTGAGGAGCATGAAAGATAGAAGCAGTGACTTCTTAAATTTCTTAATTTTTATAATACATTGAACTACTGGTATCTGAAGAATAAGCCTGGTTTTATGGACTGACAGAAAGGAGCCTTAGTTATTTAGTTACTTAAGCCCTCCTTTCCCTTGGGTACTGACTCCTATAATGGAGCAGCCCAGATGTTCGGCTTTTTAGAGCCTCTTGGATGTGAAGATCGCACAGCAGGAGATAACATCTGGGGGGAAAGGGAGAAACTTAAATTGCTGGTTGTGAATCTTGGGTATATTTCAGAAATTTCCCTTTTTAAGCACAACCTCTTCGCAGACCATTATAATTTCTGGATTCAATAATAAATGACTCTGTCAACAATTCTTGAGGTTTTAATTTTTGAATTTTCAATTTCTTAAAAAGAAGTTTTTTTTTGTTTCCTCCTTGCATACATGCACTGTGAAAATTTAGCTGTAAATAAACCTCCTTCTTGTCATAACACTATCTTGCAAATTCTTGCCATATAAAATAAATGTGGAGGATGCGGTGACTGAGCAACTGTACACTGGGCCGGGTACATGCTTGCACACAGCTAATCAGATTCGATTCCAGCACTCCCCCCAGAGTGATTCCTGAGCCAAAAGTAAACTCTTAAATATACCCTGAGGCCTCTGGATTTGGCCCCTCAAAATATACAATAAACTAAAAGTAATTTGGTGCTCAATATACAGCTTCATTGTGATCACTGAGAAGTAGAAAATTTTACCATTTTAGAAACATTATTGCTGAGATTGGCTTAGAAAGGCTAATAGTTCAGTCCTAAAGCTTGTGATTGTCTCTTTCACTTTGACATCACAATTCAGTCTAATCACTGATTCACCCCCTTCATTCTTGCCTCCGAATGTATTCTTCCACTGCGATCTGCACATCAGAGCATTGGAGAAGATACCTCTCAGAGACATACTGGACTCATTTCGCATTGTAGCCTCAATTCATGATGTTGTGTTAGCAGGTATCAAAAGGCACACACTGAAATCATTTTGTCTCTTTTAATAGCTTCCTAACAGGGTATCCAAAGAAATGCTCTGGAAACATTTTGCCCTCCAAATTTCATGTTGTAATGACATCAAAATGTCATAAAGCAATTACCATCCCAAGCACAAAATGATCTTTAGAAGTTACTTTCTCCATAGGCTCATTAACTTATTTCCAGCTTTAATATCTTGATTGTTTAAAAAAATGTTCAATGCTAATTGAGAGACTTCATTTAAACCTGAACACCCTTTATTTAGCACAATCTATCTCGATCTTTCTCAAGCAAATTGCTCTAGGCTGACAGAACCCTAGATTTATAGATACACACTCACCTTTTGACCTCACCAGTTAAAATTCTAAGTGAAATTGATCTAGGAAAAAGCAAAAATCAGGATAGCACTTGGATTGATTAGGGGACAAAAGAAACAAAAGATATTGGAAGTGTCTTTGCCAACAAGTTGTGCCTGCCCCACCAACTCTCTCTCTCTCTCTCTCTCTCTCTCTCTCTCTCTCATGTTAGACTATGTTGTCAATAATGAGGCCTGGAAAAATGTGAGATGCTTTACTGGATATTCTATATTTTAACATAACCATCTGATTTTAACTACCTCCATTTCTAATAATTGAGCTCTGCTAGGCATATTTTTTCAAATGAAAACTCTAAATCAAGGGAATAGACAATGACAAATTAGATTCAGCCTTGTTATGGGATACAGGCTACGATTTGCAGCTGTACAGTCCTAAAATATCTGTAAGAAGGGTTCAAGCATATATATTCCTGTGAGCCATCTGAAATAAAGAAGGAGCAACAAGCAACCCCAACAACTTTTTAAAACAAGTATAGGAGCCAATTGGCTTGACCCAATTGTGCCAGGTAATATCTCTAAATTAACCTTTAACACCCTGAGCACATTTTTCTCTGGATAATGGAAGGACTGGAAATATGCTCAACTATTTTGTACAAAATAATGTCAAGGATATCGTGGTCTCTCTACTCAAATCAAGAGATAGGCTGGTCCCTGAAATTCTCAATAGGCTCTATTCATGACTAAATGACCAAGTTGTGTTCTTGCTTGGTAAGTTTTTGCTTTAAGAAAAAAAGTGACCCTAAGTCTTGGTATCTGATAGCAGAAACCCTTCAGTAATTTCTTCTTCCTGACTTCTTGGCTATCACAGGTTGTTTATAAAGTCATATAAATTTTAGAGCCCCCACCCTGATTTCTTTGACAAAAAATGTAAAAATAAACAAATGAAACTACAAAAAAAAAGAAAAAGAAAAAAGTGACCTATAGAACTATCAGCTAAATCAGCTGGTAGTAAAGAGGCAGAATGATTGGTTCAAATGTCTGAAAATAAAGCTAAAAATGGGAGGAGCTATTTAGTTAATAATATATAGCTAGAAAGATGTAAGAATAAAAGCAAGTATCTTAATGATTTACCATTGCTGTGAAACCAATAGGCTCGTGATCCAATCCGATATCTACAAATTTGTATAATCCTCAGGGTGAAACAATTTAATGGTCTGTCTTTTTTATAGTTGCAAAAGGCCTTTCATGTGATCAATTATACATAAGAGTACAATAAATGCTACTTTCTTCATACTAATCACATCTAACTTAAATTCTCTTGTTGGTCTTTGGAGTGTATGAAGCATTCCCAATAAAGTTTTTAGTTCCAACTCTTAGCAAAAGTTAATCTGCTCAGAAGTTCCAAATAAATCTTCAGTATGAGGGACTTTTTCTTTTCCACACTAAATAAAATTGTTCAAACAATACAGTTTGTTAGGAAACTGCCACCTCCTCCTGTTTAGGCCCCTTCCTCAACACAACAATCCTGCTGCTTTAGTCAGCCAGTGGTCAGTGGGGGGTTGGTTTGATTGTTTTTCTTCTGTTTAGTTTTGTTTGTGTTTTGTTGGAAAGGCAGCCTAATACTGTGTTAACACCATCACCTGAGGCTAACAAAACTTGGCATCGAGATGGAGCTTTCCAGCCCTCACTCAAGTGACAGATCCCAGGAGGTTCTGGACCCTCCCAGATTCCCATAAAATCTAAATTCCCATCTGTTTTATTATATGTTTAATTGATTTTTTTTCTCCTCTATGGAACCGGAAAGTAAAATGGAACCCCTCATCATGTACCACTTAAGTTAGGGGTAAAAGGTCACACAGACTCTTGAGTGAAAAATTAGGAAAACAAAATTCATGTTTGTCTTTAACCGGCCAGTTGATGCTAGACTATGAGTGAATTCATTCAATAGATATTTTTTAGGCACCACCAACTACCAAGACTGTTCTGGAGGACGTTAATAGTCAAGAGAAAAGTCTCAGTCTGCACTGCTTTATAGAATAGAATGAACTTTGTGATTCTCATGTTCATGTGTGCAAACTATATACAATTTATTTGGAAGTATGAAGCATTTCAGGACATAAAGCATAAAATAGGACTGAAGAAAAGAATAGGAAAAGCAGGGCATATTTTTCTTTAAGCATACAAGAACTATAAAACAGATTTCTGAGAAAGGATATTTCTAAAGGTCCCAGTTGGGGATTATTTATTCCCATAAGGATTAATTTTGGGCCTGAACATCCTGAGAAATTTGTACATATGTGAAAATCTAGAGAAATCCAAGCCTAACCACCGAAATTAATGATGGATGATTTGTGTATGTATGATATGTTCGCATGTATGTGTGTGTATGGATGTGTGTGAGTTGCCTTAGAATATCTGAGAAAACATATTCTGATGGCTCATTTGTTGCCTTCTGCTTCATGAATTTAGCTTCTTGAGTGTGGTTTGCTGAAGAAATCACTCTGCCAGCAAAATACAGCAAATTGGAAAAATGAACTAGAACATCATAATCTACTTCAGCTATAGCAAAGAAAAAGACATCTGGTAGACTACTTGGAAGACAGCCAATGATGAAGGCTTCAATTAAAATAAAGAACGTGTCCTCAGGAGAGTATCTTTGAGCTCAAGAAGTTATAAGTCCAGTGTGCTACTTGAAAGCCAACTACTAGAGGAAAGTCATTTTCAAATGAAGCAAGACAGAGTGAGCTAACCTTGCTTTATTTCAAGAAGGTCTTCTTGCATTTACTGCCTTAACGGATAACTTAATTAGAGCTGTAGGTGCCACCCCCAAAACATGGAAATAGACTATTTCATAGGAAATTATGCTGTGTTTTCCATACATGGGGGATCTCAAAAGTTAACGACCAGTATAGAAGATGCTATAGTGTAGTTAAAAAAAATGCTAGACAGAATTCAGTGGAGCAGAATTGTAGTTCTAATTGTCCTTTCCGACCTGTGAACCGAAAGAAAGAAACTTCATCCTTGTGAACCTTAGTTTTCCCAGAAGAAAAATGAAGATACTCAAACCTACTTAAAATAAAAACAGAATGATTCTGAGGAAAGACACTTAATTCAGTATCTGCAGATAGTGTGTCTGTGTTGCTAAATGGAATAACCCATAAAGGAGAGCAAAATTATCCTTGGAAAGAACCACTTATTTATATTGATATTAGAGAAATGAAATCTTATTAACATAGCATCAATGGAATAAATACTATGACCCATAAGAAAAATGACACATTTTCCTCTAAGAAGAATTATGTAATTTTTTTTTTTTTGCTTTTGGGTCACTCGGCTCTGCGGCTGCTCCGGGGATCTCTCCCTGGCGGTGCCCGGGACCATATGGGCTGGGGGAGACCCAGGCGGCCGGCGGCGCAAGGCAACCGCCTGTGGGCTATCGGCCCGAAATTAATTTTAGACGAGATTAAACAACTTGTGGAAACCCTGGAAATTCGGGCTAAACAGGAGCAACTAGAGAAACTTTTGATACCTTGATCTGACTTTGATCAGGTTATTAGAATCTTCATTCAGGAAAACAAATCAGGTGAGCAGGGAAGAATAGTGAGAGTCTGACACATTGAAATTACAGAAAAAAAATGTCAAGTCACATGCAGTCTGCTCAATAGCTCTCACTATGCCAATAATAGAGCATTTTTGTTAATTAATATTCTTCATGTAAAATTCCTAACAAGAAGATGTCTATACTATAATTCATTGTCACTGTCACCATCTTCCCATTCATCATCGTTTTGCTCAAGCGGGCACCAGTAACATCTCCATATGTCCTGTCTCATGCAAGTAGAGCCCAAGGGAACCTGCTTGCTCCAGGAACATAAAGAGCCTCAAACCATTCCATCAGGTCATGGGAATGAGTCTATAATTGTTACTGGTACTTGGCATATCAAATACGACACGGGTGGCTTGCCAGGCTCTGCTGTGCAGGTAGCATACACATCTCTAAATCCAGCAATTATTGATGAAACGGCTCCTCTGGGCTGTGATAGGCTGGTCTGCTGGGTGGAGTTCTGACAAGGAAGATGTCCATATGTGGAAAATGGAGGTCCTCATGGAGTGGGGGTCATCTGGCTTGTTGTGAGACTCTGCTGGGGTGGCGGGCCAGGGCTAGAACCAGCCTTCCCTCCCGGCGCCTTGTGAGCGGCTGGGCACAGGAGAGCCAGTAGCAGCTCTGTCCCATGTCTGTGAGTCTCTGGATCAGCATACGTGGGCCGGATTTAAAAAAAGACTGTTGCAAGGTGGATCTCGATGAGCCAGGCTGTGATAGGCTGGTCTGCTGGGTGGAGTTCTGATGAAGAGGAAGTCCAGATGTGGAAAATGGAGGCCCTCATGGAGTGGGGGTCATCTGGCTTGTTGCGAGGCTCTGCTGGGGTGGCGGGCCAGGGCTAGAACCCGCCTTCCCTCCCAGGTGCCTCTTTAGTGGCTGGGCACAGGGAGAGCCAGTAGCAGCTCTACCCCATATCCGTGAGTCTATATACTGTATACTGTAATTATCTCTAAAAATGTTGGATAACTATGGGATCACACACCTTAGTTAATTCAAAAGAACTAGCATGGATTATGCCCCTAACATTTGAAAGGACAATTCTTAAATGATTGTTACGTTACCTAAGCGGTTCCAAAATTGATACCTAAGCAGAGGTTCCAAAATTTACTTGATCTATGGCTTCTTAGAAAAAAAAATTGCTCAGAGACCCCTGGATATCTACTTTAAGTGAAAAAATAGAAATTGTCCCCTCAGCTGCATCTGAGGATGCTACATCATTGCAACTCCCCTGGAGGATATCACAAACATTCAGAAAGATGGCTAGAGTACAAATTTGTTCCTTTAGCCTTATTATCAAGCCTAACCAAAGTCTAACGCTGCTATATTGTGGGTTTTATTTTATTATGCACATTTAATTGAGTTTTGTGTATCTCTCTTCTACTAGCCTCAGTGTATCTTGAGAGTGTGGATTGTCTCTAGCTCCATATAAATGTCTTCTTTTCTCCGTGAATGAAAGAATGTAGTTCTAGCATTCACTAGGAACATGCCTTGTGAGAGTCGGAGTGGTAAGAGTGTACATGGGGCTTCTATTAGAACTAGGTAAAGTGGAGAAGAAAGTGAAAAGAGAAAATAGTTTGAGAAATAAGATTTGTCTTATGTAGCAGAATTCACCTGGGAGGAACTGGGTCTCACCTTCCCATTTTAAGACAATTGTCTTTTTGTTCAGCTAGTGACCCAGGTAAAGTGAAACACCATTTTCCTATTTGGAAATTGATGGATGAAGTCTGAAATAAAGAAAAGGAAAATTGTGCCCCCTCCCAAACTCTAGACTCCAAATTACAGTAGGTGAAATCCTCTCTTTCCTGATAAAAGTGACAGTATAACCCTCTGCAGATGTGGAACAATAACTAGTCTTTCTTTTTTATATCCCCCTATAAAGTCATAGGGATCTGAAAGTATTTCAAACCTTGAGAAGTGATGAATAGGGTTTCCTTGATATCAAGGAGAAGTGCATTTGGAGACGTGTATTTGTGACACAAACTGGACCTTAGAAAGAAAATCTCCACAAAAGGGTGAAAGAAAAAACTGAATAAAACAAAAGTAGGTAGCACACTTAGAGAAAGGGGGAAAGTTTTTTTGGAATAGCTTTTCATATGTGGTAAATAGAGTCGTGAAGGAGGGAAGGCATACTGGCGCCTTACTCTTCAAGATCTGCATAAATTCTCCTTTGATATTGAATGAAGACAGGAGTAGATAATAGGTCAGTCTACATCATTAAAAGTTTTGAACTTGCATTGAATACTCCCTTCTGCCAATCATCTTAAATTCAAAAGAATCCTGAATGAGGAAGCTTTTGCATAGGAAGGTAAATCGAAAGTTAGACATTGTCCATCTAGTTGCTTATTTCTTTTGCAGCTAAGGATCACAAATATCCACAACTCTTCCCAGTAACCAAGTAATGCTGGTCCCTAATCCTGGAAGTGAACAGGAATATTAAGAGAATAGGAAAGATACAGATTTTTTCTCACCATCCTACCACTTGATCTGGCCCTAAAAAGGATTACTTTAAGTTGCCTCACCCAACATACACTTTGTAATCACTTTCAAAAAATGTCATGAAGCCCCAAAGTTATTTTCACCTGTGAATTTTATTTTTACATGAATATCTCTTTCACTCTATTTTTTCTTTTGATCAAGAGACCTGCATTACTGAATATTATAAAGGGATCCCACAGAATTGGGATTTCAAAATGGCTTTGCAGGCTATTACCAGCACTGCTGAGAGCAACTGATAGCCGTCCGTGTTTGGGAATTCTCTCTTTTCTCAAAAAACAATGACATAATGGTACACTCAGTGACTTGGAATATCTTAAATGAGTTAATATTTGCAAAGAGTTTTATATAATGATTAAAATTTGGGACTTGACATTTTGCTCCTTGGTAAAGCACTGCCTGTCAAGTGTAGAGCCTCAGGTTCATTCCCAGAACTGCCCCACTTGCTGAGTGTATTTCAGTTAGCAAGACCATTGTGACTTCTTACAGGGCAAAAGCTTGTGATCTCTAGAGCACTTCAGTTAAATATCACTGTATCACTGTCTTCCCATTGTTCATCAATTTGCTCAAGTGAGCACTAGTAACATCTCCATAAGTCCTGTCACAAGAAAGTGTAACCCAAGGGCATCTGCTTGCTCCAGGGACAGAAAGAATCCCAAACCATTCTTCAGGTCATGGAACTGAGGTCCATAATTGTTACTAGTTTTTGGCATAAATAAAACATGGGTAGCTTGCCAGGCTCTGTCGTGTAGGTGGTATAGTCTCAGTAGAAGGCTCTCAACTTGAGCATTTACTGAGTTATGTATATGTTACTGAGTTAAATATACACAACTCATAATTTTCAGGCAATGGAGATCTCCCAATCACAACACACACACACACATCAGTGAGGTCTGCTACAAAATATTTTTAACAAGGGAAGGTCTCTAATTATAACCATAATGCAGTGTAATGCCATAGTAGCAAATTGGGGGAAATGGATTAAAGTTGGAGAGAAAAAACATAAATTTAAAAAGAGGAGGACATTGGTGACCAAATTTCCCTTTACAGTTCAGTAGGAACATAGTTCACTCAAGTGCAGGTAGAGCCACAGATGGCAATGGGAGGCCAGGAACTACTCAGATATAGCAAGGACTTTTCCGTAAGTATCCTATGTCCTTCTGAGTTATCCTATGTCCTTCTTAGTACAATGGAGCAGTGCTAATCACTCCCTTTCTCTTAAAACATGTCGTATCTATAAAGTTTTAAAGCTGCATATTAATCGTATTGTACAATGAGTGGTAAAATATTGGTACTTGGCAACAATAAAGATAATATTAGCAGCAGGTTCTTGTAACATTCTCATTGCTTTAATTCAGAGTGATTAGGTAAAGCGTAAAAAGATATTGTGGATTTGGACATTGAATATTGACTCTGCAGTAGATAACGTGGAGGAAGAGGAGAAGAGGGGGTTGGTTGTGTATTTCATTAGACACTGGCTCCTTACAGAGTTTTGGATGCCTTAAAGAGTCGCTGAGATTCCACACACTCCACTTGTATGAATGCTCTTAATGAAGATTACGAAGAGTTTTACCATTTCCCTTGGAAAATCAGGTCTTTTTTTCCCCTCCTGGGGTATAACTATTGTCATAGCAATTTTTTGCCAGGGAGATGTTGGCAATGGTTCAACTGTCCACAGCTGGGTTCCACTGTCTTCCTCCAGGGCCAGCCTCAGATACATTTCTCAGACAAGTCTGCTGCTTATCAGAGTGACTTATTTTATCCTTATCCCCAAACAGATGCTTCAGAGGTTGTTACAGTTGGAGCTTTCCCAGCTACAATAACAAAACTTGTGCAAAAAGTTATTTCACTTCTGGGTGATCTTCACCAATTTCAATTTCTGAAGGTTAGAAACTCCCTGTGATGCTTCCCAAGCTGGCTGGAAGGCAAGTAGTATCTCCTTTACAAACTACAAGGAATGCTAGGAATGTAATCCTGAGCCTGAGCCCATTAGCTTAGCTAAGGTGATGGAAACCAGGTAACTGTCTGCATTTGGTCACACATGGCTCTTGTTTGTAGAACACGTTGCCAGAAAGCTGTGGAGATCTTGTAGAGGAAGAAGGACATTGCTTTGAAGAAATGAGTAGCATCATAAGACTGGCGCCCCCTAGAATCATAAAAGTTGATGCTTAACACCAAGATATGTGACAGCATTCACTTGAGAAAGAGCAGTATGAGTTTACTGCCACTTAGTGGAGTCCAGTGAATCACCATTCCATTTTCATGGTCTTCCCGACTTTCCTTTTCCATGTGCTCTTTTCCCAAGCAACTTTACAGATAGTGCAAGTGGGTCATGGGTGAATCTGGTGAAGTAATAGAAAATATGAGCTATTCTATTCTTTTTTCCCATTGATCTTCTGTTAATAATGTAGTATCAACATATACCTGATGTCACCCAGTGCTTTCAGCATTGTTGCCTCCTATAAATCTACTAATAAGAAAGTGACACTGTACAGTAGCCATTGAGCTATAATCTTGGGCTCTGTGAGGGGAGGGTATATTCTAATGTCAGAGCCTAGAATAATATTCATATCAAAATAAGGGCAGGATTGAGCTTTATACTGAACTGGGAACTCTTTAAATCTCACTCCTTCAA
>JAJIBD010002593.1:182500-245211 GCA_021461705.1 Cryptotis parvus | reverse complement strand
GGGGAGGATAATATTTCTGATCTTAATACATGCTTCTTCATTTCACAGAACTATAATTTCACATGTAAATAAACATTGAAGTAAAAAAAGAATGAGAAATAATATGTACTTGTTTATAAAAATTAAACAGATTTGCCTTTTCCTTATAACAAAATTTATTTTTTTTCTGTACTAGGGACAAAATCCCAGGCCTCATGCATACCAGCTGCTCCCCAACCTCTCAGCCTCATCCCTGGCCCTGCAAATAATTTTTATGCATTTACAGATAAATAATAGTGACATTTTAGATAGCAGTTTTGAGTGCCCAGATTCCTGAAGTATCTTAACTCAATTCTCATAGTTAATTGCAATGGTTAGTACCTACATTTGAAGAACATTAAAACTGAAATACAGAGAATTTAAGTGACTGGTTCAAGTTTACACTTGAACCAGTCAGTGACCTGAGATACTAAAATCGAAGCACTTTGACTACAGCTTCCATGTTCTAACAGTGATAAAGCTGAAGTGCAGGGAGTCCGTAGAGCAGGAGGGGGAGGCTGGCTCTCAGTCGGGCAGGACAGTGGTCATTGGTACTTTAAAAGATATAGCACATGCAGCAGAATGTTGGACTCAGTTTTTTAATCCATTTTGCCTCATCATCACTAATCATCAGAGAGATGCAAATCAAAACAACAATGAGATATCACCTCACACCACAGAGAATGGCCCATATCCAAAAAGGGTAAAAGCAACAAGTGCTGGCGTGGATGTGGGGAAAAGGGGACTCTCATACACTGTTGGTGGGAATGTCGACTTGTACAACCTTTCTGGAAAACAATATGGACATTCCTCCAAAGACTAGAAATTGAGCTCCCCTTTGACCCAGCCATACCGCTCTTGGGAATATACCCTGGAAAGCCAAAAACATACAGCGGAAACACAATCCGCACTTTTATTTTCATAGCAGCACTATTCACAATAGCCAGAACCTGGAAACAACCAGTATGCCCGAGAACTGATGACTGGATAAAGAAACTGTGGTACATCTACACAATGGAATACTATGCAGCTGTCAGAAAAAATGAAGTTATGAAATTTTTGCTATAAATGGATGGATATGGAAAGAATCATGTTGACTGAAATTAGTCAGAAGGGAAAGAGAGAGACATAGAATGACTGCATTTATTTGCATGACATAAATATACTAGGTGATCTTACCGAAAGTGGAAATTACCACAAGCGTGTGGGAGTCAGAGGTTAGTTTAGATAGAGAAGGGAACATGTGTGAATAAATGTCTAAAGTTCTGATGCTAACATAGAACTGAGCATTAAATACAGACAAAAAATGCAAATGATGGCTTCTAAGTGTACGTAGTGCAACCCACAATGTGTGGGAGAAGGAGGAGAGAGAGAGGGAGAGGAGAGGGAGATAAAGAACCTGCCATTTAGGCAGTATGTGGGAGGGGAGGGAATTGGGGACATGGGTGGTGGCTGGGGGCACTGGTGGAGGGCGGGGTGCTGGAACACTGTGTGACCAGAAACCCCCCAAGCGTGAACAGCATTGTAATTGTATATCTCACGGTGGTATAATAAAATGTTAAAAAAAATAAAATAAAATAAAATAAAATTTTAAAAGGCTAAAAAAAAGATATAGCACATGCTTACGTTAATGTGCAGCTCAAGATGACTTGTGTCATTTTCTGTTTTTATCAATAGTAATGTTTTCTCTGTACTCTAGGATTTTCTCTTCCCTTGATTCTGATTTATTGAGATACAAGTTGTGTCTACAGAATGTATTTTAACTTGTTTTATAGTACAGGTCTGTGAATTTAGTCTACTGTTGAATAACTACCCACCACCACAGTAAAAATATTGACTCTTTCTACTGCCTGAAGAGTTCCCTTTATACCATTTGAAGTCAGTCTTTACCACACCTACAGGTATGGAAACCACTGATCTTCTTCTGAGGTTTTCTTTTCAGTCTAACAATATATCTTGGAATTTTTATGAAATAACAAGGAAGTAAACTGCAGACTCCCTAAGACATAGCATTTATGTGTTATATCATATATAAACTGACTTATGCTTCATATGTTTATGAGATTGCACAGTACACTATATATGTAATCACAGAATATAATTGTATATGAACCCTTTTATATTCTTCTATTTCCATATCTATAGAAAATTCTATTCAAGTACAGTATGGACTACACAACTTTCTCAAAATAAGGTCAAAATAAGATTTGGTGAAAAAAATCCTAACAGTCTACCCTCCCTCAATGGTTTAAAGGAAAAGGAGAAAATTCAGGGACAAGAGTAGGAAGAGGAAAGAATCCCTGAAAAGATTGTAAACTGATTTGCATAGTCTAGAGCTACATAAAGAAATTTATAATGTGTAATAGAGCAGCGCTTTCTAAACTTTTCCAGTGTCAACACCTTTTGTCTGAGAAATGCAACACAGATGAGTACCGCCAGAAACACCTCGGCTTCATTACACAGTTGATTTTAAATCAATTTCTGGTCATCGTGTACTCAAACATTTCGATGTTGTCCACTTTTGTGAGCCCTCACATTCAGTCAAGTGACCCAAAATGGGCTCATGATCCACAGTATAAGTATAAGAAGTATAAGAAGCTAAATGCTAGAATAACAATAAAGTGAAGAATTTCTCAGGGTCTGCACTCTTGGCAAGAGGCCAGGTTGGAAAATGTAGAGAACAATCAGAAAGCCAAGAACTTAGACGATTTTAGGAAGGGATTTTCCTCTTCATAGGTACCTTCTGCCAATAAAAAATAATAAAAGATTTCAAATAATTTCTTCAGCACAGCACATCCATGACCCTCAATATCATATTTAATATTCTCATTTGGCATTTCATAAACTTCCACAGAGTGCCAAAGGAGAGAAAGTACATCTTTCCTCCAGATTAATTTTTTGGCAAACCAAAATGTGCCCAAAGGAATCCACAAGCCATATTCATTCGCACATGTGAAGAGAAAAAGCAAAGGTTATTGACTAACAAGTTGATAAATTGTAACCCAGCCAACAGCTGGTTTTCATGGAATCGCTTTACTGTGTATTGTAATGACAGAAGCAAAATGCCTGCATTTTCTCTATATGGATTGCCTGTAGCAGACTATAACATGACACAGAAAATGTTATTTTTATTTTAAAACAAAACTTTTATACTTGTTTCATATATTCATTTAAACTTGCTGGCTTAAGTAGGCGTAAGGTGATGGCCAGCATATCACCTGGATGTTCCTGGAAGGGATGACAGAACTTCAGGATCAACTGAAGGACAGTGTTTTACAAGTGCCTGACTGGAAAGTGCAGGGATGCTGTTCCAAAATTTATTCTGTGAAGGACATGAAGAGTTTCCTTCTAAATATTATCCTCCACAAAGCACCACATGGTCAAGAAGCTTAGGAGAGTTTGTATATAAATGATCTTTATAGCCCAAGAGGGGAGCCACAGTGGTTGAATATTGCTGCCAGTGTCTCAGCCAGCCTTGGAGCTCATCTTCCATCTCTGAGAGCTGACAGTCATATACTGGTGGATTTTCCTCTATCCTTTCAACAAAATTCTAGCCTTAACCTGTATTACAGTGGAAGGCAGGGAGATGTTACATGACTTAAGGCATGTCTTGCCTGTGCCAGATCCTGGTTGAACTCTCAGCATAACATGCCCCCTTGCACATTGCTAGGTTAGCCCATAAGGCCCCAAGGAACCACTGAATACATCTGTAGAAGGCTCTGAACATTGCCTGATGTGGCCCTTGGAGCTCCAAGCACCACAAGGGTGGTCCCCCATTACCACAGGTCCTGAGCAGCACTGCAACTTCCTTGAGCTCTTGCAATGAGTCACTGACCGAGTAAACCAGAGTGGCCCAGTAACCCTGAGGAACCGCTTGGGAGACCCCTCAAAAAATCCAATCTAGATGATAGATGGAGGAAGACAAATTGAGATACTTTGCTAGATATAGTACAGGTTTCATTATTTTATTCCTAGTGACAGAAGATGGATTACCTACCAGAGTAGCTTAGGGCAAGAAGGAAGATAGCATTTCTCTGTCTACAAATTCATGAACCAACCTTGTAACTTTTTAAATATATACATAATATATAATATACATATATATTATATATGTATGTATATTACAGAATGGTCAACAGATTAACCTGAAGAGATAATTTAAGACTACTGACCCAAGGGGCTAAGAATGTAGCACAGTACTATATCCTGACATGGATGATGACATGGGTTTTATCCCTGACACCAGAAAACAAACTAAACAAATAGCCATCAACTCCCAAGTCTGTGGTAACCAAATAAAAATTATTATTATTATTATCATTAATAATGATAATAATAATAATTAGCAGTCTTTTTTTAAATCCGGCCCAGGTATGCTGATCCAGAGACTCACAGACATGGGGCAGAGCTGCTACTGGCTCTCCCTGTGCCCAGCCACTCACGAGGCACCCGGGAGGGATGGCGGGTTCTAGCCCTGGCCCGCCACCCCAGCAGAGCCCTCGCAACAAGCCAGACGACCCCCCCCATTCCATGAGGGCTCCATTTTCCACATCCAGACTCCCCCCTTGTCAGAACTCCACCCAACAGACCATCCTATCACAGCCCGGCTCACGTGGCCTTTTTTTTAATTAATACTTTATTATACCACCGTGAGATATACAATTACAACGTTGTTCATGTTTGGAGGTTTCGGTCACATAGTGTTCCAGCACCCGCCCTCCACCAGTGCCGCGCGGTTCATCAATAAATGCTGGATTTAGAGATAACTACAAGAGTATGCGACCCTCACGACAGAGCCTGGCAAGCTACCCATGTCGTATTTGATATGCCAAATACCAGCAACAATTATAGACCTCATTTCCATGACCTGATGGAATGGTTTGAGGCTCTTTATGTTCCTGGAGCAAGCAGGTGCCCTTGGACTCTACTTCTATGAGACAGGACATATGGAGATGTTACTGGTGCCCGTTCGAGCAAATTGATGATGAATTGGAAGACAGTGATACAGTGAATAATAATAATTCCTAGAATCATCAGAATCATCATCATCATCATCATAATAATAATAATAATAATAAATAGTAAAAGTTAAAGTTCTGACTTTAACTTCTTATAGTTAAAAAGTTAAAGTCAAAAGTCTTGGCAAAACTTTTAGAATCTTACACAATGGAATACTATGCAGCTGTTAGGAAAAATGAAGTTATAAAATTTGCCTATAAATGGATGGACATGGAGAAGATTATGTTGAGCGAAATTAGCCAGAAGGAGAGAGACAGATACAGAATGACTGCATTTATTTGCATGGCATAAATATATATGTACATATTATGATACCAATATCCAAGGTCAAGTGAAACATATATCAGGAGGTCTTTTCAAAGGTGGAAATTATCACAAACGTGTGGGAGTCAGAGGTTAGGTAAGACAGAAAATGGAACAGTGTGCTAATAATTGTCGAGGGTACTAATGCCAACCTAAAACTGAGCATTAAATAGAGGCAAAAGGATACACATGACAACCCTTTAATGTATGTTCTGTAATCCATAGTCTGGAAGGGAAGGAAAAGAGAAAGAGAGAGAAAGGGAAAGAAATAAAGAACCTGCCATGGAGGTGGACTGGGGAAGGTGGGAGGGAACCTGGGACGTTGGTGGTGGGAGATGGGCACTGGTGGAGGGATGGGTGCTGGAACACTGTATGACCAAAACCCAAATATGAACTTTTTAATTGTATATCTTTGTAACTGTAAAAATAAAAAAATTTTTAAAAAAGATAAAGAAACAAAAAAAACTTTTAGAATCTTGGCAAAAGAAACAGCCAAAAAGAAAAGGTTTGGAAACCTTATCACATATTGACAAAACATTTATAAGTAGATGCTAAAGAAACCACTACCTGTCTAGTCCCTTAATTTTATTTATCTGTATTCTTCAACTTGCCATTCAAATACTACAAGATAAATAATACCTAGGATTTTCCCTTTGAAGTACTCTACCCAATTAACCCTCACAACAAATAGATATTAGATTGTAATGTTAGGAATAGAAGATAGTAAGGTCTTACTCCATCTGATAAAACTGAGTTCTCAGAGAGGCTCAGACACCTGCCAAGAACATACAGTTGTTTTTTCAAGGGGTCTCCTAGATAGTGTGCAGGGGACACTTGGGCCACACCAGCAGTTCTAGATGTCGGGTGGTCACGAGGGGCTGAGACTGAACTTAGTTCTTGTGCATGCAAGGCACATGCCCCTGGCCCCAAGCTATCCCTGGTCAAAGAACAAGCAGTTTTTAAGTGAGATAACTGAAACTAGAACTGTGGTCTTGGGTGTTTCTGGCCAGTGACACTTTGTTAGGTCACAGCTGAATCCTAAAGTCACTTTTTCCCATAAATGAAAATGTGAAAATTACAGAGGTTGAATTAAAAAAAAATGTTGGAATTTGTGAGATCCTAATGATTTCTAAAACTAGGTATTAAAATATGTTTCTCTATGATTCTGAATCCACTAATGAATTGATTTATTCATACTGGACTCACTTTATCTTGCATTAAATCCCATAGGCTGACTCATGCAGAATGTCCCAAAACCTGAAATAGGATCTCTCTCACTCAGTAGGAACCAGAAGATGGGAATGAGAAATGAGTCCTGGCCAGTGGTAGAGACGAAAATCGCAGAGCTTTTGTTAGACCCCGGGATTATCTGGTTCCTGGCATTGAAACCAAACAATATAAAGGATTCAATTTTTAAGAAGAAAATGGTAGCTTTTTCACACAATTATACAAATTAATAGTTTAGATTCCATTAGTTAAATAAAGCCTCAAGCAGATGGTTAGAAAAAAATAGATTTTTATCTAAGAGCAAACAAGCCAAATGCCTCATGATCAAACCAAATGACATTTTATCTTTAAAATCATCAAAGATAGTATACGATATTGTGTTCTGGAGCCCCTAAATATATAGAGATAAATATAAAGCTTGCTTATTCTAAATGTAGTCACTGAGGTTAGTTAAGGTGGTCTAGTAAAGCAAGCTAAGCAAGGAAAATTAGGTGATTTCATGCCCTGATCATTTTATGAAAATTCTTTTGAAATCAATATATGCTTCCTATTCCTTGATTTAATCAGTTTGGTAAAATAAAATGTCACCTTGGCAAGTTAATTGCCCTGTCTTAAAATTTGCCTTGAAAAATTTCAGCAACTAAGCAAATCCATATGTACTAAAGATATACCTTTGAAAACACTGTAGGGGAAAGGAATTTTTTTTAATTTTATATTAAACATATATTTAGTCTGAAGCTCTTATTAGAAGTAATTTTTGTAACTGTGGTGACTATTTTTCTCTTTATTTCAAAATTGTTCCATTAACAGTTAATCCTGCTTATAGGCGATGCAGTATGCCATATAATAGTATAATACCTTCAATTTTACAAATAAATAGCAAAACATTCCAGTTAAGCTCAGAGATTAGTCTGATCAAAGCCTGTCTTCTAGCTCCTGTTCTGCTAATGGCCCTGAATTTATCATTTAGACATATTTAGGCATGATCCATACATGTCGATGTCTTAAAAAAAAATCCAAGTACTCTAAACCTTGGATCTTTTCTTTTTTTAGCCTAAAATATGTTTCTATTTTGAGACAGCAATTAGCTATTTGACCAGGTTGATCAATTATTTCTGATGTCCTTACCTGATTTCAATAAAATACAGCTTAGCTTGAGGGGGGAGGGCAAATAGCCATCTTCCACGTCATTGGATTATGACAAGTATTACATTGGATCACAATGCCAAAGTCCTTCTGACACTCTATTTTTTGGCAATTTAGTCCTTGGTAAGAATAAGTTTGTTTGATGGATGGTCCTGAACAGGAGTTATGTGATCTCTGGCCTTTCTGTGATAGAAAACATTTTCTGGAAAAACAGTGTCTTATATAATCCATCATGAAACAATCTTTCCACGAATCTGTTGTGACTCCAGTCCTCCGGCACCAACATCAATATGCTTTGGATAATGTTAGTCCCAGTTCAGATGAAATTCTGCATTTGGCAATCTACCCGCCACTGCCAGCTGGAACAAGGCCTCTTTCTAGCTAACAACACATATAAAGTCCAGGCCCAGATATGGGACGAGCTATTTGTTGAACATGGATCCATGTGTGTGAATACAACAGATGTGGAAATGCTGCTAAAGCCAGATGGACACTTGCAGGCAGGAAAAGATTCAGGGGCTCACTACAGCTCCACCATGCTGAGATCCGGAGGTCATCTGGTCAACTTTATTGCATTGATGAGTGCAAGAATGTCATTTGCAATAAGTGTCAAAATCATTTGCTGTGTTTTGTTTTAAGAAGTCACACCACCACTCACTAAGAAGGCATTTCTCAATGTTTGTGCAGGTGAGAACCAGCAGGAGAAGGAATATGGCAAGTTAGAAAAGGGAAAAGGGAAAACAAACTAATGCCACTTGAATTATTTTTCAGCACAGTGACAGTTGTTGCTGTCACTGTGTATTTGTTTGGGCCACGAAGAAACAACAGTGAATCTGGCAAAAATGTGGATGTACAGGTACTCAATTAATTAAAACCCAGGTTCTTAAATCACTCCCCCTTTCAGTTTCAGATCGCAGACGGCAGACAATCTGTTTGCAATAATAGCAGGCATAAAAATTCTCCACTTGTCCCTAGCTAAATGGATACTGATACAAAAGGCACTGTGTTTACTTTGCACCTGAATTCCGCTGTGGTGAGTATTTGGGAGATTCATATTCCAAGAGAAGA
Organism: Cryptotis parvus; assembly: GCA_021461705.1. Lineage (NCBI taxonomy): Eukaryota > Metazoa > Chordata > Mammalia > Eulipotyphla > Soricidae > Cryptotis > Cryptotis parvus. Next base: position 236,430 of record JAJIBD010002593.1, on the reverse strand, counting down.
TTCCAAATGGCATTCTAGCAGATGACAAGGAGTACAAATGTAGTTCGTTTTTATTTGTAGATGGACATGTCCAAGCCCCTTGGGCATCTTAGCAAAACTAGGAAGAAGAAAAATAACTACAAACACATCCAAAAGAAACATATTCCAATAAAACCATGATCAGGAGCTCAAAATAAATAGGGCTATAATGAAGACTGCAAACTACAAAAGCAAAACAAGCTTCAAATTACTCATAGCCCTTGAGACCAAAGATGTGATCAACCAAATAACAATTGCAAAGTATTTTGGCACGGCAAAAGTTTCTATCAGTAAATGTCTGATGAGTGTAGAGTAATGGTGCCTAGAAGGTGCCCTTCCCAGCCAGCCCTCTCCTGGTTGCATCCAGTAGGAATAATTCCAAGTCTGCAAGTGTCTTCCAATAACCAAGGCAGGTCCAGGAGCATAAGTCTTGACATTTGACTTCTTTTTAAATAACTAAAGCTACCAATAGATAACCTCTACAAAGTCAATAACTACAAAGTCAGTGAAAAAACTCCATTTTTAATGCAAATAAATCATGGGCTTTAAATTAGGAAATTAGGATAATAATAAAGAGAAGAAATACTTTAGCCAATTGAATTTATTAGATCGTTAACCATATTGTTATTTACTTGAGAGTGATAGGGTAATACTTTTAGTTAGGAATAGTGAAACAACAAGTAAATAATGGTTTGATGTATTTTATGTGACTTTAATATGAATATCAATAATCTTATCATATCTAAACTCTAAAACTAACATGGTATGGAAAGAAGCTTAGAATTCAGAAAATGAAATTCATTGTGGACAACTGGAGTGGACATGGTCCTCTGCATTACATCAAAGATATGTCACTGAGACAAATTCTAGAATGATGCAAGATTGCATCTGTAGCAGAGTTGCTGAGAATTTTACCCAGGCATTATCATGAACAAGCTGATGCCAGGGAAAAGCATACAGCTTTTAACAAACAACTTTTACACAACTTTATTCTGAATGACTGAAATGTGAATGTGAAGATAAGTGGGAAATAATACCATGATAAACTAAATATGACATCAATAAATTCAACATTTTGGGGTGGAAGTATATACCTAATAGTGCACAGGGTCGATCAGGGCCACACCTAGAACCCAAATCTATGTCTGTTGTGTGTAGAGGTCCTTGCAGTGCTAGGGATCAAGCTACGGGTCTCACAAATAATAGGCATGTGCTTTCCACTTGAGCCATACATAGTCTTGGTCCCTTGTCAACACTCTAATGGACAGAATTGGAATAATTGCCTAATTAAAACTAAAAAGAAAAAAAGGAAAGAAAATTCAGATGATATCATATTTAAACTTTATCAAGTAAGTTAATTATAAATTACATAGTCTAATATACTAACCCTCAAACATATTTCACTAGAAAAGCAATGTGTGTGTATATGTATGTGTGAATATGTGTGTGCTTTTTAATGAAATATTAAAGTGTAAAAAATGTTATCTCTAAAGCAGAAGCAAGACCTGGGGCTATATGCTAACTGACATCTTATCATAATGACTTGTTTATATAGTAATAATTCATGTAATAATTCTAATATAACTTATTTACTTTATTCTCACATTCTTCCACTTATAAAAACAGAAACTGCTAGTCTGATGTTTTTACATTCTAAGTGTATACATACTATCTGACTGTAGGCTTTAATAAATTTTAAACAAAAAAGTGGAAGGAAGAAAGGAAAATAGGAAGATAATCAGAACTTGGAACCTAAACAAAGTGGATCCATTTTTTTATTAAACATTTTATTATACCACCGTGAGATATACAATTACAATGTTGTTCATGTTTAGAGATTTCGGTCACATAGTGTTCCAGCACCCCGCCCTCCACCAGTGCCCATTTCCCACCACCAATGTCCCCAATTACCTTCCCCCTCCCATAGCCTGCCTAAATGGTAGGTTCTTTATCTCTTTTCTCTCTCCCTCTCTCTCTTTTCCTTCTCTTACACATTGTGGGTTGCACTACATATACTTAGAAGCCATCATGTGCATTTTTTTGCCTGTATTTAATGCTCAGTTCTAGGTTGGTATTAGCCCTTTCAACATTTATTCACACATGTTTCCTTCTCTGTCTTACCTAACCTCTGACTCCCCACACCTTTGCGGTAATTTCCACTTTTGGTAAGACCACCTGATATATTTATGTCATGAAAATAAATGTAGTCATTCTATATCTCTCTATTTCCTTCTGACTAATTTCACTCAACATGATCTTTTCCATGTCCATCCATTTATAGGCAAATTTCATAACTTCAATTTCCCTAACAGCTGCATAGTATTCCATTGTGTAGATAAGATCAGGAACACAACAAGGTTGCCCTCTCTCACCTCTTTTATTCAATATAGTACTGGAAGTACTCACCATAGCAATCAGAGAAGAAAAGGACATTAAGGGCATCCAGATAGGCAAGGAAGAAATCAAGCTATCATTATTTGCAGATGACATGATATTATACTTAGAGAACCCTAAACACTCAACCCAAAAAACTCTTAGAAACAATAGATATGTATAGTAGAGTGGCAGGGTACAAAATCAATACCCAAAAGTCAGTGATTTTCCTATATACAAATAACGAAAGAGAAAAAAGGGATATTAAGAAAAAATCGATTCCATTCACAATTGTGCCACAGAAAATCAAATACCTAGGAATCAACTTAACCAAGTGTGTAAAGGACCTATACAAAGAGAACTACAAGACACTGCTTCAAGAAATAAAAGAGGACACAAGGAAAGGGAAATACATTTCCTGCTCATGGATGGGGAGAATTAACATTGTCAAGATGGTAATACTCCCTAGAGCTTTGTACAGATTCAATGTGGCCCCTATAAGGATACCCATGACATTTTTTAAAGAAATTGACCAAACACTCCTGAAATTCATATGGAATGATAAACCCCCATGGATAGCTAAAGCAATCCTTGGGAAAATGAAGATGGGAGGCATCACCTTTCCCAACCTCAAACTGTACTACAAAGCAGTAGTAATTAAAACAGCATGGTATTGGAATAAAAACAGACCTGTGGACCTATGGAATAGAGCTGAGTATCCTGACACCCACCCTCAAAGACATGATCAGTTAATTTTTGATAAAGGTGCAAAGAGTGCAAACTGGAGTAAGGAAAGCCTCTTTAAGAAGTGATGCTGGGAAAACTGGACAGCTACATGTAAAAAATGAATTTGGACCTGTGTCTAACACCTTGCACAAAAATCAGATCAAAATGGATTAAAGATCTCAATATCAGACCTGAATCCATAAAGTACGTTGAAGAAATTATAGGAAAAACCCTCCACACATTGAAGCTAAAGACATCTTCAAAGGTGAAACACCATTAACAAAGCAACTAGAAGAAAAAATAAACATATGGGACTACATGATACTAAAGAGCTTCTGCACCTCGAAAGAAACAGTGACTAAGATAAAAAGAATATTCACCCAATACCCATCTGATAAGGGGTTAACATCCAGGATATATCAGGCACTGGTAAGCTATATAAGAAGAAATCAGCCAACCCCATTAAAAAATGGGGAGAAGAGATGAATAGAAACTTTGACAAGGGAAGAAATTCGAATGACCAAAAGGCATATGAAAAAATGCTCATCATCACTAATCATCAGAGAGATGCAAATCAAAACAACAATGAGATATCATCTCACACCACAGAGTTTGCCCATATTCAAAAGGGTAAAAGCAACAAGTGCTGGCGTGGATGCGGGGAAAAGGGGACTCTCATACATTGTTGGTGGGAATGTCGACTTGTACAACCTTTCTGGAAAACAATATGGACATTCCTCCAAAAACTAGAAATTGAGCTCCCTTTTGACCCAGCCATACCACTCCTGGGAATATACCCTGGGAAGCCAAAAACACACAGGGAAACACAATCCTCACTTTTATATTCATAAGCACTATTTACAATAGCCAGAACCTGGAAACAACCAGTATGCCAGAGAACTGATGACTGGATCAACAAAGTGGATCTATTTTATCCTGGAAAACTAAAATCTGGTCAAGAGACATTGAAAATGGCATTCCAGTTTATGTCCAGATGGCGCTATACACCTACTTCCTGGAAGAAAATCAAATAACAAGGCACAAACATAGATAATTCAAGATGAAATTTCAACCAATCGCTGCTTATTCAATCTCACTAATTTGCATCAATCCTATTTGACTTTTAGCTCACTCTGTACATAGTGGACCACAATTCAGGGACTAGTTGACTCCTTTCTCCCATGCTGCAGGCCTAAAACCCAAAATATGTAGTATCTCTTCCATTCCCATTCCAGCATAGCCAGAGTTTAGCTTCTTGCTTAACACTATCAATAAGCACAGGTATTTGTTTTGGGTAGTAAAAGGTGTAAGTTATACTTTGATTAAACTTTTATAAGGCAGCATGAAAAACAGATTAACAAAGATCCCCCATGCTAGCCCTTGAATATATCTCTGTATGTTACTTAAATTTCTGTTAACATGCACATCATCTTACAGGATGAAAGTTCAAAGAGAATGATGATTTCTCTTGTAATTTGTATCCTGGACACTTTTCTACCGTATCTAAGGGCTTAGAAGGTCCTCAAGAAATACTTGGGAGATAGTGCAAAAAGTTGGAGCACAGTGCTTGTGGGAAAACCAGTCTCATTCATTCTACATGGTCTCCTAAGCACCATCTTATTATAGATATGGTAATTTTCTACTTGATGGAAATGTCATGCATCTATTTATGATTGTAATTTTGAAAATTTTTTGAAATGCTTAAAATAGTCTTGTTCATCTTTAAAAGACATTGTTTAAAAGACATTCTAATGTTGACTCTATCATATAATTTGATTGTTGACTTACCTACAGAAAGAGTCTGTTTTCTAGTGATATAAATTTATTTGTACGCCAAAAATAAATTTTATTCTGACATCATATATATTTAGTTACTCGAGATGTTGTAACTTCTACCTTAAAAGAATACTAACATGGGGCCGAGCAATAGTCCAGCGGGTAGGGCGTTTGCCTTACATGCGACCAACCCAGGTTCAATCCCTGACATCCCATATGGTCCCTTGAGCACCTCCAGGAGTAATTCCTTAGTGCAGAGCCAGGAGTAACCCCTGAGCATTGCCAGGTGTGACCCATAAAGCAAAAAAAAAAAAAAAGAGCATTAACTTTTTTCTTAGTCTGACATCCTATAAAGTTAATCATTTAGATTGTATAACTTCTGCCTTAAAAGAATACGAAGTTCTTTCTAGAGGGAATTAAATAACATGTCAGTTTATTCAAAGAGTAAAAAGGGAAGGAAACACATGTTGTAGCAACTTAATGTTATAAGCATTTTATTTATTATATTTTATTAGACTTAATTACTTTTGCTTCATCCATATTTTGGTATATAACAAGAGAATAATGACTATAATCACCTCCCCAGGTATCTCCAGGAAATGGCCTTGTTAGTCTTGAGACTCTTCCCAGTCACTGCCCTGGCTGCAGCCATCTGTCTATTAGCATGTGAGAAGAGCATCTAAATCAAAACCGCTCATTTTAGAGCTGGACTAACATAAGAGTGAGAAAAATGTCTGGTTCCTAAACTGAAACCTAAAATGATCTTGACAAATGAAATATGAAAATGTTCTTGGCAAGAAGGCAATCAAGAGAAAAATGAATACATGACATGAGTTCAGGATGCGAAAGAAAGGGCTTGCAGCAGAGTCTAGGAGGTGCCAGGGGGAACCTTTAAGTGTGCCTGAGTCAGCAGTACACATCTATTATTTTAAAAGCCAGCAAAATAGAGGAATGCACTAACAAGAGCAAAATATGCAAGCACTATGAAGCAATTGTCCCACTGGGTATTGGTCAGGCAATTATTAGAGTACTATCTCCAGTTTGAAGTCCAGCAACTACACAAGGATAAGGAAACTTGGAGAGGAATGAGAGAAAAGTAACAGAAAAGATTAACAGTTCAACTAAAATGGCCTCTGAGGAATTGGAATTTATAGAGGAGAACCACAAAAAGTGATGTATTTAAATGTTTATATAGTTAAATGCTAGTCCCATAAACTTGCACTTATCTAAGAGATTTTGCAGTGTTCTGCAAAAAGATTGCAGAAGCCTTTTCTACTAAACGGACTTTCATGACCTTTTAGTAACAATGGATTGAAATAGTCTTTAGGTTGGCAGTGACAGAATTAAACAAAAATATTAGATAGTAACTGTCAATCTGTTTATAAGAAGTTGTTTAATCATGTGCAGACCATCTATGACTGGAGGTACTCAGGCTTAATGAAACACTCTATTATAGCCTTTTTTCTTCTCATCTCCTTTTACCTTATTTAGTGGTACTGCTCTGCACTGAATTGTCAAAAATTATAAGGTGTCATTTCTACTCTTCGGACTTTTATATCAACCATAGACAACTAACCATGATTATGTTCTATTGATTCTACTACTAGTAATTTGTAGTGTTTCCCTCTTCTCCATTACTTCTCCTCTACTGCCATTTCTCCAGTCGAGACCTCATAATCTTTTATTTGTGCTCCTCTATGGATTCCTAACTGTATATTCTATCATCAGAATTTTTTCTATCCAAGTCCTCTGTTCACAGTATTATCCTAATATAACATGCACTATTACATCCTTCCTTTGTTTTAGAATTTCTTTTGGTTCTGTGCTTATTAAGGGATAAAATACAAGCGCTATGGTATGATGTTCAACATTCTTCATGCATCCAACCTAGCATCTGGTTTAATCTCCTCGTGTCCATGCAGGAAGCTTCCACAGTGAAATTCCTTATCATTTTCTTGCAATGCTCCACCTATTTGATTTTCAGGTCTTCATACTTTATAATAAATTTTTTTTTTGCTTCTTTTGAAATTGTTCCACCCCTCATCTATCTCCTGACCTCCTACAAGTTTATATTGTTTTAACTCCTGGAAAACATTAAATCTCTCCAGGAATCCCAATAAAACCCATGTCCAACATCTACATTAGATTTCTGGCCTGTGTGAACTCTGTTTTATTTCCTTCACAATATTCTTTTAATTTTTTTTATTATACCACCATGAGATATACAATTACAAAGATGTTCATGTTTGGGTTTCAGTCATGCAGTGTTCCAGCACCCATCCCTGCACCAGTGCCCATTTCCCTCCACCAATGTCCCCTGATTCCCTCCCTCCTCCCCAGGCCTGCCTCTATGGCAGGCACTTAGCAATACTCTTTTTATTCTACTATAGTTATCAGGTTGGTGTCATTTCCTTGAAGTTGTGAGCCCAGTAAATCAGAAAATATAACATTTACTATTTTGTTGTCTTTGTGCCTATAAAGTAATAAAATTTCCTCTCCTAAATATATATATATATATATATATATATATATATATCCACCACACTATAAATATTTTCAGAGAAAAGATCATAAGATCTATGTCTTATCTAGCTTTGTATTGACTAGATAAGACAAGACTAGTAGATACTAAAGTATTCATTAAAATGAACACTTTAGTATCTATTACCAAATTTAGAAATACTTTTGTGCTCTTACAAGGTTCTATTCATAAGCTGCTTTTAAAATTCATTAAGCGAAATAAACCATAGCATAAGTTAGAAACAAAGTTTCATTTTCACTGGCTCTCACCTTCACCTTCAGAACTTAGCCTGAGAAACTGTCATCAACTCAATCATATCTCTGGAGCAGACAAAAGCTATGCAAAGAATCCCCAGCTACATACAATACACATTAGCTCTCTCCATAAATAAAAAGTGTGATTCTAGATAAACATTGGCAGTACTTACAATTCCATATGCCAGATAAACAAAGAATACTTATGTGCTCTTTTAACCACTATGTACAGAAAAAAAATTCCTATAATCCTCATATATAAAAATGTCTTATATATTAGTCAATGATATTAAAATTCAAGAAAATAGAAAAATAGAAATAATAAAGTATTCTGAAATTGAATTAAAGACTTTTATTGACACTACTTATGGAAAAACACATTTTAAATTATTTAAATAGATTTTTGTAATAACTACACCTACGTATCCTGTAACAATTACATGTATTATTCATGTATAAATAATTTACTGAAAATTTGACTTGTGGGAGGGGATGGTGCTCAGGTCTTACTCCTATCTCTATGCTCAGGGTTCACTCCTTGCAGGGGTCAAGGGACCATATGGGATGCAGACATAACCAAGACAAGAACCTTACCCACTGTACTTTATTTCTGTCTGAAATATCCCTGAAAATTCTAACATATTAATATTTATATCTCAACAGCTATAAATGTTTTGAAAATTTGACTCATTTTAATTAATACTGGTTAATATTTAATTTAGATATCAATGAGCATATACATATAGCCCTAACAAGATATAATGTATGCAAAGTAGGTACTTAGGGAAAGAAATTTTCCTCCTGTTTACAAGCCTTCTTTAAAGATAAAATACTTATAAAAAAATTAAATTTTGAATATATTATATATCAATGCTCTAAATATAATTTAAAAACATAAGCACACCCCAGCAGTGCTTGTGAAGCCAGGCAGTCCCAGTTTGAGAAATGGGGCCCCTGCACAAGGTAGGTATTGCTCTGTGTTAAAAAAAAAAAATCTGCGTTAAAAAAAATATCGCATGGCCACAAAGCGGCCGTGCGCCAAGGGACATGTGGGTCTGGCGTGGGGGGGTCTCTCTCTTCTGGGACAACTGGCATGGAGGCGGAGGAAAGGGCAGGGCCCAAAACTCCACTCCGAGTCCAGCCAGCCTGGTCTCTCCCCTGCTCATGAGAGCTAACCCTTGGAGCAATGTTGGACGCCAAGGGACATGTGGGTCTGGCGTGGGGGGGGCTCTCTCTTCTGGGACAACTGGCATGGAGGCGGAGGAAAGGGCAGGGCCCAAAACTCCACTCCAAGTCCAGCCAGCCTGGTCTCTCCCCTGCTCATGAGAGCTAACCCTTGGAGCAATGTTGGACTCAGCCAGGGGATGGCCAAGCCTTTTACCCGGAGGTCAGCTCCATGGGTTGCTTCCACGTGGGTCTGGCCAAGCAGCACAGCTGTGGGTCTGAAGTGTATGGGTCTTGATCTCTTCCGGGGTTGCAAATTAGCTGAGTCTAGCTTGGGTGGGTCTCTCTCTTCCGGGGCAAGTGGCATGGAGGCAGAAGAAAGGGCAGGGCCCAAAACTCCACTCCGAGTCTGGCCAGTATGGTCTCTCCCCGAGAGTCTGGCGTGGGTGGGTCTCTCTCTTCCGGGGAGAGACCATATGAGGTAATTAAAATTTGAGTAAAGTTTAACACTTTTATTACTTGCATGAAGAATGAAATGGTCAAATTGAGACAGATCAAAGCAATTGTAAAATGAGGGAAGGATTCTGGAAAAGACCTAGGTCTGGTAGCCACAAATTATATGTGTAAATTCTACACCAAAGCCCTAAATCACCCGTGTGCTAGACAAACTCCAAACAGATCAAATGAACGTCTAGAAATTACTATATGTTCATTTGTAGGAATTTCAACTCGTGGCCATTTCAGGCAATCAGTGTAGAGTTGAAGTCCATCAGTGTGAATTTTCCATAAACCAAAAAGAAAAAAACTGGAGTGGTAGTTCAGCAGACTAAGTGCATGCTTTGTACACCAAAGGTCTGGGACTGAGCCCCAGCACTACACAGTCCTCTGAGGACTACCCCTGAGCACCACCAAGCATGGAGAAAGGAAGCAAAGAAGGAAGGGAAGGAGGGGGGGGAGAAAGGAAACAAGGGAGGGAGAGATAAAAGGAAAGAACTCAATCAAGTATTGTAAATAATCACATCTCTCTAAATTTCATATTCTACAAAAATAAAATTCCTATATGGTAATTAAAACATTAGTTAACACATGAAAGTTGTTATTTCTCTCAATTAACTAGCTAAATAAGGGGATTTATTTTGGTCTCTCATTTGTTAGTCATAAAGAAACCATTATTTTGAGCCAATGGAACATTTTTCTGTCTACTGTTTCTAAAATTTCATATGACAGATTTTATTTTTTGATACTGAAACATGACTACAAAATGGAGAGATGTAAAACAATTCTTAGGAAAAGATATAGGAATCATAGAAAACCTGTCATTTAGAAGGTGAATGAGTTTAATCAGAATCTCATTATAAGATAAGAACAGAAAACTATATCTAGTTTACTGAAAGTTACATCCTTAAATAATGTCATTAAAATTGTGGGAACTTCAATAAGAAAGTGTCTGTGTAACTCCATATTAAATAACCCTGAGTCAAATAAAATTCACTATGATTACAAGTTGTATCTACTTCGTTGGATAAAAAAAATAAAATAATTTTCACAAAACCTGTAATATCCCTCAATTTGAAGAGCATGGCAAATTTTCAATTCTATTTTAAGACATTGTCTTTCAGAGAAAAAATTAGTCTGAACATTTCTCTGGATGAAGAGAAGTTTCTATTAAAATAAATACCACAGTTCTTCTAAATAATTTGGAGGCTAAAGTTCTTAATGTAGAGTGTCAGAGTAGAAACTCAGGAAAATAATTTATAAAGAAGACCTTAAGGGAATTTTTGTTAATTTACAGCACTTAATTTTTGGTTATGTTCTTAATCTAAGATATTAGATTCTTCCTTTTGTAACTTAAACCTAAGACATCTTTAGTAAACTCTTCCTGGACAAAAGAACACTTACCATGCTTGCAATAATACTACTAGCACTTGGCAACTTTTTCATACAGATTTATTTCCAGAAAGTATTTTCAGAAAGATGGAAAACAACAATGGGTCTTTAATTACAATTCAATTACACTAGTGAGACTTAAAAGAAAAATTCAGGGTGAATAATTTTCCCCTTGGTAACAATGGGTGGATTGGGGAAATGCATTAATTAGTGAAGCCACCATTTAATATTATTGTCCCCTCAGGTACCCCTCTGACAATCTTTAATAGGGACTTTGATTTATACTACCACTGTGCAACTAAAAGAGATTTATTATGTGACTAATGATTTACTAAATTATATATAATCATGACTTCTCAAACTTTTTTCTTAAGCAGACAAAGGGTGGAGGGGAAGCAATATACACAAGTACCATGATGGTACAAAATCTAGATATGAAATATTGTTTCACTATCTTGTTTTAAAACATATACATAGTTATTTTTAAAAAAGTGTTTCTCTCTTTCAAAAGGACATATGAACAGCCATTATTCATTACTGCACTCAGTACCGTAGCTAAAATATTGAATCAACCTAGGTGTCCAGCAACAAATGAATGGGTTATGAAGATGTAGTATATACACAAAATGAAGTACTATACAGCTGCAAGGAACAATGACATCATGCAATTTGCAGCAACAGTTGGAACTGGAAGCTACCATGTTGAGTGAAGTAAGCTAGAAGAAGAAAGACAAACACAATGATCTCATTTTCTGTGGCATTAAGAGTACTGGAATAGGAAATGTATTCTAGTAAAAGGATGCCTAGATGACCCTTGACCTCAGTGGATAGAGAAAAGGGCAGAGAAGGAAAAAAATCAAAGGGAGAAGAAAAGAACGGAAATTAATAGGTGAATAGGCATCAGGGCTTCTAGATTAAAATCTAATCATGAATATGAAACGTCATAAAGGTTCATTAATTGCTGAAACTCAGCAATGATTCCTACAATTCCATTTTAAGATTCCTTGCTAATGTTCCTTCTTGCAAAGAATGTTACTAGAACTGATCTCATAGACTCAGTCTTCGGTGCCCTTTTCTAAACTTTTTCAGTAATTTACAGCTTCTCACAATTTCTATAACCTTACAAGAGGATAATGAATCACTGTGAGTGTGAGCTCAGTATAAGTTATTTCACTTCCCAAAGAGAGAAGGAAAATGTCAGCATTCTAAATGAAAGGATTGGTTCTAATCCTACACCATTCCAAAAAGGAGGATTCATTCAAATACATCTGTTATAATCTTTCTCACAAAGACAAATTTTACTAGAGTTGGCCAAGAAAGGACAGATAATATAACATGGAACTCCCCTGCGTGATTAGAATATTTTCTCAAGAGTATGTTTACTGTTAATTTATGATTTTGCACCTTCCACAAGACTTTTGGGGAATAAATTCTTCTAGGCTCTTTTATTCTTTTAGATGTAAGTTCATAAGTAAGACAATATGTTCCAAAAATATACATCTATAATATATATATATATATGGCATTATTTAAATTAATCTGTCTTCTTACTGAGTTCGGAAAGCGAAATGGTAAATGATGAACATACAACAGTTGCCTGATCATTTCTATACAAACCCCCTCTTAAAACATGACAGCATAAAACCACAGAAGCCACATGACCAAACTTACTAGCAGGAAGTCAACAGAAGTATCATATGTATATATTAGTACTTAGCATGTCTGTTTCACTCACACCATATAACCCCTTGCCTGTCAAAACATACATCTGTCATGCAGGATTAATCCTAAATAAAATAACTAATATCATAACACAAAGTCACTTTTTGCCAGGGAAAGAGTACAGTTTATTTTCTACCTTAGAGACAATACCAACAACAGAAAAAATGACATTCTTATAAGTGATGTTGAAAAAAAGTATCTCATGAAAAATGCCAAGACTGAATTACAGTTGCCACACTCTGGGCGAAGTATGCAGTATTGGTGCAGTCATTAACAAAAGAGCAGATACTTAGGTCCAACATTATCACAGATAGCAAATGCTAACTCTTTCATCAGGGAAATATAAACTTCAAGTACGGTGGCAGCCAGAATATAATGCTATTTGCTTAGTGAATTCTCCCATGAATCTTGATAGATAAGATATATATTATTGTGTCCCTTGTAATTCATGCTTATAAGTCACTAAACATCCTTTCTGTCATAGGGTGTCCTACCACTGACTTAACAGGTTGACTGGTTAAGGAGGAAAACATATGCTTTGTAGACTAATAAATCAAGTTTTAATCCCCCATGCTTTCACTTTAACAACAATATGAATTTTTGAAAAATCTATGAAACTTTTGGGACATCAGTTTCCTTATCTGTAAAACAGGGATAAAGCTATACGATTTGCTGCAAGTATACAAAACACATATATAAGGAATGAGCAGTCCAGATTCAATATAAGATAAACTCTGGATCTCTCCTATTATTTTCCTTCTCTGTTTTGAATGTGAAGCATATGTTGAGAAAATGGGGTGGGGCATAGAAAATCACAAATATGATCCATCATTAAACTCTGGAAACAGGGTTTGGGGGTATATGCTTTACCCAAGCTGCCTAGAAAACAGAGTCTGACTCAAACTTGAGTATTTATGTTTTCATGGGAAATGCAAGAGCAGACAAAGGAATGTAGGACAAGGAGGAATGAAAAATTATGAAGTGGTACGTTACCCAGAGGTCGTTGCCTCTTGAAGAGACATGAATATTCCCTTTTGTTCCCTGAATATCAGCAGACAAGCTACAGCAGAGCCTCCAAAAGAGGGGCCCTGGAAGAAGAAAAATGGGAGAGAGATTGTTGTGTGCTCTCGCCATCTGCCATTGGTTGTTTGCCACTGGGGAGTTCCAGTTTCCATCTCACTACTGAGATAATGAAACTGCCAGTGACAATCAAATAGTGCATTGAAGCAATACCTAAGAGCTGTAACATAGTATATGTGATCCACATATTATACATTTCCAAATATCATACATGTCAAATAGTATACATGGTCTATAATCTTTCCCTCATTGGATTCATTAACAACCTGTTTTCAATTTTAAAGCAAAAATATTAAGTTCTCTCTTCTTAAGTGTAAAAAAGACTCCAATTTCCCCAGTCCAGTGAACATTGAGAGAATTGTTCTTCGGATGTTACCCTAAGGCAGTATTGAAAATTCTGACACACATAAGGAGAATTCCTTGAGAATTCTTTCTCTATACTTTTATTTTTGATTTTTGATTATTCTGTCACTTTATGGGACTGAACAGTAGTGCTCCCTGTTCCAGGACTGAGCAGGATTTCCATGCCGCATTAGCACTATCAAGCTGAGACCTCTGAGTATTGATTTCTGGCAGTCAAGGATACCTTATGAGGGTTTCTCAGTGAACCTGTGGGGAAGAACTAGGTTCCTGGGTTCAGTGTTTTCTCTCCTGTGGGGCTCTGGAGAGCAGCCAAGGGTATAGCTTCACTCCCTCGTTACTTTTCAAAAGTTCTCTCTCCCCACACCCTACCCTTATAACACATATTTCCTCATCTAAAGTTATAATTCTCTATTGCAAAACAAAACCCCCAAAAGTGTGCTTCATCTTTAAAAGAACTTGTCTTCTGCTATTTTGTGTGGTGTGGGTTTAGTTTGGCTCATTAAATTATTAAGTGTTTCGTTTTCAGGCACAGCTTGAGTGTGAGTCCTTTGTTTTGGTTCACGTTTGGGGTGTATGGATTTCATCACTAAGGAAATTTTTCCTTGCAAGAGGAGTTCAAATGTGTAATATTCTTAGTCCCTGCCTTAGTTATTTGCCTCTGGCTTTGGTTTTCACTTGAGCTGGTAGAAAATTCTTGGGTGTGGTTCACTTTCCTTTTGCTAATTTCATATCCTTTACTTCCCCATCATCTAGAAGCAAGCTTCACCCTCCTCAAACCCTAATTTCCCCAACCCCCCCCCACAACACACACAAGCCTGGATCTCATCAGCATTTCTATTTTCAGGGTTTCTAAATGCTGCTCCTTGTTGCTTTTTCCGGTTTAGGAATATCTGCCAGTTGTTTTTTAAACACACATAACAACTTGAACCATATAAAATATTCTTAGCAATACTTTATTTCCCAAGACATTTGATAGATGTGACTTTATTATTTTTTTAGTACTGTTACTGTGAAGAAATTTAAACACAACTTGGTTTTAATTGTCAAGTCAACTAAGATGTTTCTTACACTCAGGATTCAATCACAAAGCTATAGAAGAAATTTTTCCTAGAACATGAGGCATCCTGATACATATAGATTCCTTTATTTTCTGTGCTTCAGATAAATTATCTTCAGTTATATCTTTGAGCACTTCTTCTATACCTCTTCAATTACCTAATTTGAATGCATCACTTTTCTTAATGTTGAACATTCTTTGTCCTACCGTTCTCCTTCTATCTTTTACTGTGATTTTACTGAGCCTTTCTTCTATGTAATTATTTCAAGAGTTATATGTGTCATTTATTTCTAACTTCCTTATGGGGGGTGGAGGGGAGAGGGAAGAGTTGCCAGGGAGTGAACACAGGATCTCAGCCTGTAAAACATACACTCTATCACTTAGCTACATCCCCAGCTTACTTCCTAAATATATATTATTGTCTTGAACCCCTTTTTTATTTTATTTTACTCATCTTTGGATAATCTATTTTTACCCCTGTTTACTGCTTTCTCTTTAATTTTGATATTATCTTATTTAATCCATGTTATTATATCCCTCCATAAACACAAAAGCATATATTAAAAATCCTTTTTGATGACAGATTCTTCAAATCTATGCTAACACGATGTTATAAAAAAGAAATTTTTATAACATAAAAATAATATTTTATATCATGCTCCTTCATTCCTGCTAACAGGATGTTATTTTAAAAAAGTTTTATATATATAACTTCTCTTTTTAATCTCACTATGCCTAACCATGTGAGCTATAACCAATCTCTCCCCACTCTCTCCCCACCCCCCATAAACTATGAACATTTCTCTTCGGTTTTCCTTTAACCTTATGGTTGTGCTCTGTATAATGAGGGGAGAAGATGTCTGGGAGAGGGAAGAGGGAAAATTTTGCTCAGGCTACAAACAGCCTTCCCTGAAGACATCGGTTTAGATATGGTGCCAATAGGCACTGGGTCAGTGCGTGCTCTTTCTGTGAGGGTGATGTAGGTGGGTCCCACAGGAGGCTTATGTGAGGGAGAGAGATGGTTGCTTTATCCCCAGCCGCCTCTGCTGCCCGGGACCTGCTTGGCAGGCTTAGGACTGATAAAGTCTGTGATGAGCCGCTGCATGGCGTGGGCCTGAGTCCCACCAGCCCCACGAGGTGGCTGTCAAGCCACACCGGAATTCTGGTTGATCTCTAGGCACGGAAATTGATCCCCAGCACCCAAAATTTCTTGGGGAACTACGGACTCAGGCTGGAGAGAGGAATTGCTCTTTGCGGTAAAGGAAAGTCAGTCCTAGGCCTTACCCAGGGTTTCCTCAGGGTTCTTGTCTTCGTTGTAGAAAAGAATTTACAGGAGTTCGCGAGCAGAGAAATAAAACAGATTTTATTAAAGGAGTTTTGGGATGAGGAAGGAGGAGAGAAAGAGAGTAATGTGCTCAAGAGAGAACATGGGCTGTTCCAGAAGCAGAGTGAGTTGGGAATGATTTCCAAACGGGGCTTTTATTTCTTTGGGTTGGAATGTTCTGGAATCTTCTGCTGGGCCATCAAAGGTTGATAGGGGACTAAGGGCTATGCAGAAGATGGTAGGTAGATCCAGCTTCCTCAGAGTCTATTGTTGGTTAATGGGTCCTATCAAGTCTTCACTCCTGGTTCCAAAGGTGATAGCCTAAAGGCTACAGTTCATTGCCATGCAGCCAACACCGCCCCCTTCCTCCCCCAACTGCCTGCTTACATCAAGGGAACTGTTACAGGCTGCCCAGAAGCCCATGGATGTACTGTGGAGCTTGGAAGGAGCTAGACTCAGTTATTCTCAGTAACTTCACTCTGCAGGATTCTCTTTGAGCTTCAGCTGCTTTGTTGTTTTGCAAATGATCTCTAAGGTGTGTTATTTTTTTCAAAAATCTCACCTTCCAGCAAAGTTTCCCTTTAGGCACAATAGCAACAATAGAGTGACTTGTGCAGGCTTTTAAAGACACAAAGTAAGTTACATTGAAGTAAGATACTCAACTTCTCTTCAGAATTTTCTTGCCCAAAAACTGCCCTCTTAACTGCCCAGGCAATAAAAACCAGATTTTTTAATACATTATGCAAATTTTTACAATTGAATGCACTATTTTCTCTTGTAAATTTTGAATTACTAAGCCAATAGGCTAACATACCAATTCTTTTACCCAGGCTGTTTGCTTCAATGTCACCCTTAGGCATCAATTCCTGCTGAAATAATTATGGTCCTTGCAAAGACTTTTTTGAGGCTGTTATTTACTTATGATGAGACAAAGACTATTTGTTGTAAAAGGTTGTTTTACACATTCTCAACAATTTCCAGAACTATCCTGGTAACTAATTTAAAATCTAAAAACGGAGCTTCCATACCAAGAAATCCTATTCTTGACATCTATCCCAAGAACATAAAACCATTAATTCAAATGATGTATGCACACCTATGTTCATTGCATTGCTTTAGTATAATAGCTAAGATAATAGAAGCAAATCTCAACAAAACTGTTTATGAGAAATGATCTAGTTCCAGAGGCCCCACTCACTCTCAATGGAACAAACATTTTGAATGCAGCAGTTATGTGTACCTAGGTCGAGAAGTCGACATGATGGACATCCTAAAATCTGAGCTGCACAGGAGGAAGAGAATGGAATGCGCATGGAATGCCTTCAAAAAGCATCGAAGAAATAGCTAAAAAGACAAAGAACCTCTGGCTCCGGGCACATCTCTTCAACTCCACCGTTCCCCCTGAACTAACATACGCCTCAGAGACCTGGGCCCTATCAAAGCAGGATAAGAATGCTATTCGGGTCTCCCAAAGAGGAATCAAAACGAGCTATGCTTGGAATATCACACCTCACTCAAGTGAAAGAAGGAATCCGGAGCTCTGACCTCCATCACTGTTCCAGAGTCAGGAATATTGTCTCATTTACCAAGGCATCGAAAATCAGATGGGCTGGACATGTAATGCGATTTGGAGGCGACCGCTGGACTAAAGCTGTTACCAACTGGATCCCATGGGATGTCAAAAGATCACGTGGCCGCTCACCTACAAGATGGTCAGACTTCTTAGTCAAGACCCTGAGCGAAAGGTTTGAGGCGCTTCATATTCCTGAAGCAAGCAGATGCCATTGGGCTGCACTGGCATGTAATAGGGTCAAATAGAAATGTTACTGGCACCCGCTCGAGCAAATCGATGAATAACCGGATGTCAAGTGATCAAGTGAATAGAAGCAAATATAGCTAGTATAATTGCTAAGATAATAGAAGCAAACACTTTTCTTCTTAAATAGTAGACTTAAATAGTAGACTTCAGGAGACTTCCTTGATTTGAAATCCCAAAGTCTTCCAATTTTTTTTTTTTTTTTTTTTTGCTTTTTGGGTCACACCCGGCAATGCTCAGGGGTTACTCCTGGCTCATTGCTGAGGAATTACTCCTGGCAGTGCTCGGGAGCATATGGGATGCAAGCAATCAAACCTAGGTCAATTGCGTGCAGAGCAAACACCCTACCCACTGGGCTATCACTCCAGCCCCAAGTCTTTTAAATTTTGTAAACAAAAAAGTTGGTACACTTTGTGGTCTAGTTTCACAATAGTATTTTAAAGTTTCTCGGTAAAAGTCTTAGGAGTGTAAAATAATTTGAAGATCATAAAAGGAGTCCTGAGACAAATAACCTTGAGAGTATAATGAAACTTGGAGGTCTCTGATGAGTAACATGGGGGTTGGGGGTGAGGTTGGGGCCATTCTGGACCAAAATGTCAGTTTTTAAAATGTATAAAGTCAACACTAAAATTCCATATCAAATTCTTTTAACTGCCTCAGAAAAAAAATAAAATAAAATGAGTATTATAGGCTCTATAACAAGTACTATAGATCTCATTCCCGTGACCTAAAAATGGTCTGAGGCTCTTCATGGTCCAGGCTACCCTAGCATGCAACAGGAACATGGAGATGTTATGGGTGCAGCTCAAGCAAAAAGATGAACAATGGGGAGACAAGTAATAAAAGTGATACAAGTGATTATAACGCAGCCTGGGAAGATGACCTGAAGATGAATGAGAAGAAAAAAGAAATTTGCTATAACACTTTTAAGATTAAAAGCAATCAGTTCCAGGGTCACAGATGTAGGTCGCTTATCTTACATGTATGAGAACTTGGGATTAATTCCAAGCACAAAAAGAGAAAAAGAATTAGAAAAGCAATTATTTCTGTGTTCTGTGGATATATTTTGGAGCAAGAGAAAAATGAATGTATCTACTACTATAGATCCATTTCTGTTTCTGCAGAAAGGTATTTCTGTGGAATCTCATACCCTTGTTCCTAAGCTGGTAGGGTGGAGAAAGGCAGACATAATTAAAACATATATAAAAGTCTTTATTCATTGTTAATTGGCTCTGACATTCATAACCTTTATGGTAGCTCACAATGCTAAATACCATTATAATACACCACTGAAAATAACATGTTTTGGCCTAGAGGAAACATACAGAATCCTAGATCACATGCTTTGCAAGCATGTGGTCACAAATTCAAATCTTTGGTGTCTCATATACATGTACTGCACATGGTTTTGGCACTGAGTGATTTCAGGTCTCACTACAGACAGATATGCATAAGAACCATGAAAGGGGGCATGATCCCTGGTGAGCACCATAACTGATATATCTGTATAAGGCCTGAACAGATAGCTTAGGGAAGAGGCATCCATGCAACTTAGACATGAGCCTTGGCATCTCATGGCCTCCTAGTGATGGGGT
The DNA here is from genome assembly GCA_021461705.1 of Cryptotis parvus. Taxonomy (NCBI): domain Eukaryota; kingdom Metazoa; phylum Chordata; class Mammalia; order Eulipotyphla; family Soricidae; genus Cryptotis; species Cryptotis parvus. Next base: position 216,754 of record JAJIBD010002593.1, on the reverse strand, counting down.
GACCACACCACCCAAAATAACCACATCCTTGGGTCCTTGCACTTGACTGCAGTCCAGCTGGTCAAGTATTGCTGGGAGTGACATCCACATCCCCTGAGCACCACATTGGAAACACACACCCCTCACAATAAGCAAAAATATGTGTAAGTGCGAGACCCTGGGTGGGGGGCACCTGTGTGAGATTTAAGTAATTCCAAGAAACACCACAAACATAACCTGTGAGACTCAACTAAGCATGTGATTTTGGGAAAGCACCTCAGCTAAATATGTGTAAGCACAACAGTGAAAAGTGTATACAACCTCCAGCCAAAATAACAGCAACAACAAAAGGAAATAAAATAAATCTAGCAATTATTAGTTAATTACTTAGTAATCTATGGAGAATGACAGTTCATAGATCTAGACGATTTGAATGCAAAATCCTTCCAAATTAAGTATACTTTTATACCAAAGGTTCCTCACACAGAGATTTTATGGTGAGATCACACAGGGTCTATGAAGTTCATTCCAATTACCTACAAAGTGTTTATTTAATAATAAATGGGCATTTTCTGGGAAAATGAGCTTCATCAAGTTTTGAAATGGAAATGGAGTCCTAGAAAATACTCTTATATACTTCTTTTGACTATCTTTTTAAATTATATCCCTATGTTGGCAGGCGTGGCTGTGGGCTCAAAGCCTCCACAGCCTGTAGAGCCAGACGAGAGATACATCAGTCCCACAACTGCGCCACTCAGCCCCATGTGGAGCAGCCCATGGAGTTTCAGAGGGTGGTAAATGGCTCAGCTCCTGGCCGAGTCCAACATAGCTCCTAGGGTTAGCAGACACATGCGGGGGGCGGGGGGCATGCTGGCTGGACTTGGAGCAGGGATTTGGGCTCCTCCCCCATTTCTCTGCCTCCATGTTGGCGGGTGTGGCTGCGGGCTCACAGCTTCCACAGCCAGGAAAGCTGGACGAGAGACACACCAGACCCACAGCTGTGCCGGCACATGACTGCTCTGTGGCCACGTGACACACTTCGAGAATAATGGAGGTTAGAACCAGATCCTTCCCAGGATCTTTTTCATTTATACACTGTAGTGATCATTCTAGTTGTATAAAACTGGGAAGTTGATGGAGAATGGGGAATTACAATGTCACACTAGAACTCACTATTGAATATACACATAGACACTTACATCATAAACCATTAATATCTATAGAGCAAGCCACAAAAGTGTAAGAGAAGAGAGAGAGAAATACAGAGACAGAGAGAGAAAGAGAAAAAAAAAAGGTACCTGCTATAGGGGCAGGCTGGGGTTGGGTGGATAGGAATGTTTGGACATTGGTGGTGGGAATAGGGCACTGGTGGAGGGCTGGGTGCTGGAACACTGTATGACATAGATCCAGTTATAAACATTCTTGTAATCGTATATCTCATGGTGGTATAATAAATCACTTCACTTGTATCACTCGTCTTCCCGTTGTTCATTGATTTGCTCGAGCAGGCACCAGTAACATTTCAATATGTCCTGTCACATGCTAGTGTAGCCCAAGGGCATCTGCTCATCCAGGAACACGAAGAGCCTCAAACCATTCCTTCAGGTCATGGGAATGAGGTCTATAATTGTTACTGGTTTTGGCCCTGCTCAATGGTATAATAAAAATTAAGAAAAAATAAATAAAATTATACTCCTGGACCTGGAGCAATAGTACAGTTGGTAATGAATTTATCTTCCATGGGGTCAACAATATTCAATCCCTGGCATCTCATATGGTACCAGGAACTACAAGGAGTAATTCCTGAGTACATAACCAGGAGTATGTACATAGCCATACCCCTTAGTATCACCAAGTATGTCCCCCAAAAACCAAAATTAAAATAATACTCCATTGAAATGATTAGCAAAAATAATGTAGCAATATTTTAAAGACATTTCATTATAATTAGGTCCAAATTTAAAAAATGTTTCTTTTTTTCTTATCTATAACTTACAAACATATATTCTTTTTTTTTTTTTGTCACACCGGTGCTCAGTGTTACTCCTGGCCTGCACTCGAATTACTCCTGGATCTCGGGGGACTATGGGATGCCGGGGCGACAGGGCCATGGGGCGGCGCGTGCAAAACGCCTACCCACTGGGCACGCCCACAAACATATATTCTTATGAGACTATGGAAGTATCATAAATGGTCTTCATGACTCATTTTAAAAGTGTTTGAATTTCAGAGAGCTGTCAAAGTTTCCAACATAAACAAGGCAAATGCATAGTATATATTGTTTAATTAGGGCTAATTCACATTCTCCCACTGTTTACCTTATAAGAAAATGTTTTAAGACAATATGGAAAGCAGCTGATTAAATTGGAGAGGATTTGTGATAATGTGCATTTCATTAAATCTTAGTATTCCTTTCTTAAGATTTGTATGTGTTTTCTAAGACCAAAATGGGGAATTTCCTGCCTATTTCAGCTACAAACTTAGAGACTGCCTCTATTTTTTATTGTAATGGAAAAAATATTAGAGTGTAACTACATGGTTTAACATTTTTTAAGACAGTGAGAAGAACCAGACATAACTAAGTAAAAATTAATTCATTTCACAATTTTTATTTTTATTTTTTATTTTATTATACTATCGTGAGATATACAATAACAAAGATGTTCATATTTGGGTTTTGGTCATACATTGTTCCAGCACCCATCCCTCCATCAGTGCCCATCTCCCACCACCAACGTCCCCGGTTCCCCCCCCTCCCCCCAGCCCACCTCCATGGCAGGTTCTTTATTTCCTTCCCTTTCTCTCTATCTCTTTCTCTTTTCCTTCCCTTCTAGATTGTGGATTACAGAACATACATTAAAGGGTTGTCATGTGTATCTTTTTGCCTGCATTTAATGCTCAGTTCTAGGTTAGTATTAGTACTTTCGACAATTGTTAGCACACTGTTCCATTTTCTGTCTTACCTAGCCTCTGACTCTCACACGTTTGTGATAATTCCCACCTTTGACAAGACCTCCTGATACATGTTTCACTTGACCTTGTATATTGGTATCATAATATGTACATATATATTTATGTCATGCAAATAAATGCAGTCATTCTATATCTGTCTCTCTCCTTCTGGCTAATTTCACTCAACATGATCTCCATGTCCATCCATTTATAGGCAAATTTTATAACTTCATTTTTCCTAACTGCTGCATAGTATTCCATTGTGTAGATGTACCAAAGCTTCTTTATCCAGTCATAGATTCTAGGGCACTCTGGTTGTTTCCAGATTCTGGCTAATGTGAATAATGCTGCTATGAACATAAAAGTAGGGATGGTGTTTCCACTGTGTATTTTTGGCTTCCCAGAGTATTTTCCTCATTTCACAATTTTCAGACTGTATATGGAATCATTTTAAACCCTGGATACTGGTTATCACTCATTTGAAATATGATTAATTAACTGGCCAAATACATTTGATTTATAGTTACATTTCCATAATAAATAAAACTAAGGAAATGATACAAACTTTAGAGAGCATATTTTAATAGTAGATTCACCTATTAATATCATCAAATACTGAACATCAGGGATGCAATAAGTTGTTAACTTTCTTATGAAAAAAGAAACCCAAGAAAGGGACCATTCAGGACTACTAAAATGAATTTACAAAGGAATTTAAGTCACTTCATCCAACGTTCTCATTTCCACCCCATCTCTACCAATACCCGTCCACATACGTTTCCACCCCATCTCTACTCAATACCTCTAGTTCCATCCACTAACCAGAAGTCCATAATCACCAACTTCCATAAACTAAGTCCTCCCAAATGTCTGCCTGCCTCTGTTCCCTAAAAGTCGCAAATGTGTTAAATTACATTGTAGATTTCATCTCTGCAGGCATAAACAAGGTCTCAGAGATGGTGAAAGGGAAAGTCTTCTAGCTAATTCTGATGGGGGTTAGGAGTGCGAATCAGTGCCACACCAGAAAGCCTCAGCTAGCAGAAACCTTTTCAAGCTGACCTGAGCATAGCAAAGTTGGCCCCTGTGAGTTCAGGGAGGCCTGGGAGTGACATGTTACCCCCGTTCCTCAGCAGTCACTTAAAAAGTATAGGGGGACCCTATAAGGATACCCATGACATTCTTCAAAGAAGTTGACCAAGCATTCCTAAAATTTGTATGGAATAACAAATCACCACAGATAGCTAAAGCAGTCCTTGGGAAAAAGAAAATGGGAGGCATCACCTTTCCCAACTTCAAACTGTACTACAAAGTGGTAGTAATTAAAACTACCTGGTATTAGAATAAAAACAGACCTGTGGACCTATAGAACAGAGTTGAGTACCCTGACACCCATCCTCAAAGACATTTAATCTTTTAATCTTTGATAAAGGAGCAAAAAGTACCAAATGGATCAAGGAAAGCCTCTTCATCAAGTGGTGTTGGGAAAACTGGACATCTACATGTAAAAAAAGAATTTGTACCTCTGTCTAACACCACGCACAAAAGTCAAATCAAAATGAATTAAAGATCTCAATATCAGACCAGAATCCATAAAGTACATTGAAGAAAACATAGGAAAAATCCTCTATGACATTGAAGCTAAAGGCATCTTCAAAGATGAAACATCACTAACAAAGCAATTGTAAACAAAGATAAATATATGGGACTGCATGAAACTAAAAAGCTTCTTCACATCAAAAGAAACAGTGAACAAGATACAAAGACAGTCCACAGAGTGGGAAAAAATTCATCCAGTACCCATCTGATAAAGGATTAATATCCAGGATATATCAGGCACTAACAGAGATTCACAAAAAAGAAAACAGCCAATCCCATCGAAAAATGGGGAGAAGAAATGAACAGAAACTTCAACAAAGAAGAAATTCAAATGGCCAAAAAGCATATGAAAAAATGCTTTTCACCACTAAACAGAAAGATGCAAATCAAAACAACAATGAGGTATCATCTCACACCATAGAGACTGGCACATATCCAAAAAGAGCAACAACAACTGGTGCTGGCGTGGATGCAGGGAGAAAGGGACTCTCATCCACTATTGGTGGGAATGTCGACTGGTACAGCTTTTTGGAAAACAATATGGACATTCCTTCAAAGACTAGAAATTGAGCTCCCATTTAACCCAGTCATGCAACTCCTGGGAATATACCCTGGGAAGCCTAAAACACCGTCTGCACTTTTATTTTCATCACTGTATCACTGTCTTCCCGTTCATCATCGATTTGCTCAAGCGGGTGCTAGTAACATCTCCATATGTCCTGTCTCATGCAAGTAGAGCCCAAGGGCACATGCTTGTTCCATGAACATAAAGGTCCTCAAACCATTAAATCAGGTCATGGGAATGAGGTCTATAATTGTCGCTGGTATTTGGCATATTAAATACGGCACGGGTAGCTTGCCAGGCTCTGCTGTGCAGGTAGCATACTCTTATTTTCATAAGAGTATGCTATACTTATTAGCATACTTTTATTTTCATAGCAGCACTATTAATGATAGCCAGAATCTGGAAACAGCCAGAGTGCCCGAGAATAGACTACTGGATAAAGAAACTGTGGTACATCTACACAATGGAATACTATGCAGCTGTTAGGAAAAACAAAGTAATGGATCAAGAGGTATTGTCAGTAGATGGAATTATTGCAAGTGTGTGGGAGTCAGAGGTTAGGTAAGATAGAGAATGGAACTGTGTGCTAATAATCGTTGGAAATTATAATACCAGCCTAGAACTGAGCATTGACTATAGGCAAAGCGATGTACATTATAACCTCTAAGTGTATGTGTTGCAAGCCACAATGTGTAAGAGAAGGAAGAGACAGAGAGACACAGAGAGATACAGAGAGAGAGAAAGAGAGAAAAGAGACAAAAGAGTCTGCCATAGAGGCAGATTGGGGGAGGGGAGAGGAATAGGGACATTGGTGGTGGGAAGGGGGCCCTGTGGAGTGGAACACTGTTTGATTGAAACCCAAACATGAATATCTTTGCAATTGCATATCTCACAGTGGTATAATAAAATATTCTTTTAAAAAGTGTAGGAAAGACGATTAATACATTTTTACTCTGCCCGTAGAAAGCTAATGAAAACAAAGCCAGTAATGTTTTGATCTCTACTCACAGGCATGGCGCCTGATTTCCTGGAGACCTCTGAGCTGTGTTTCCTCAGCTGGAAGAATCCTCAGTGACTCCAAGACACAGTAAGAAAACACACCTGCATTCTGTACCCCTCCTCCTGTGCAGAGCCTTGGTCCTCTGTGAGCCTAGAAGACAAGGCGAGGTAGATGGAGAATGGGTCACAAGGTTCCTGCTTCTCAAATCTTGGGGAATGGTGGGAGACCCTAATTCATGAGAACTCTATTTCTCAAAAACCAACTTTCATGCATTTTTCTGGGGAACAAAAATTGTTTTACCATATCTGGTAAATTGCATTGGTGGTATAGTGGTTAGCATAGCTGCCTTCCATTTCTGGTAAATAATACCCAACTAGAAGACAAGGTGAGTCACAAGGTTTCTGCTTCTCAACTCCTGGGGAATGGTGGGAGACCCTAATTAATGAGAACCCTATTTCTCAAATACCAACTTTCATGCAGTTTTCTGGGGAGGAAAACTTTTTTTTACCATATCTGATAAATAATTCCCAACTTCTCCCTGATTTGGCAAAACTTGGTTAGCTGAAGAACATCAATTCCTGACTTTCAAGCAATTTAGCATTACAGCATGAGTTGCCATTTTCATTTGAGGATGATTTTTTCCAATTTCTCTCATTGGCTTGCTCTAACAGCTGATTTTTTCTAATTTAACTAATAAAAGATGTTAATGACAAAATTCCAACACTGTAAAACATTTTCTAAATAAAAAGTTAACTATGATTTTTACTACTCTGAAGAAATAACTTTCCTTTTAAGTCATCTTTTCCATAGTTTTCCCTGTATAAGTACACAAGTTTGACATAACTGTACACACATGTATGCTTTTACTGTATTATTCTTTTCCACTTGATATTATTTGATAAAGATTCTGCAACGTTTGTTAGATAGTTCTCATGGTGACCGCTGGAGATTCGTTTCCCAGGCTAGCATGTTAACACTAGTTCTCTGCGTCATCGTCTTGTCGAACTGCAGTGCGCATGGACTGGATCATTAGAAATATGCCACCACTGAGTGAACAATTAAGAGTCGGGGCTGTTGAACTACAGGGTTTGCTTTGAGGCTGGGCTCTGTCAGGTAGAAGCTGTGATTCTGGGTTCCTGCTTTAATATTTCTAAAACTGTCATTCATAATCTGGAGGAAGAACATTTGAAGGCCACATTTCATTTTGCCAGGTCTCCCATGTGGACCAGTTCTCATCTCTTCAAACAGACTGAAAGTCACCCAATGCCAGGAAAACGTGGTCACCCTTGCAGCTCCAGAGGAAAATGAGGTCACGTCTGATCCCTGATAGCTCCAAAATAGTGTTCTCCCATTGTCTTGGATGCTGGCATTGCTTCCATCTTGGCTCATTCCCGTCTACTTTCTAACTGGGTTTTATAGTTTCAGCTCTTCTTCTTTGGCCTGGCTTTACACATCTTCTAAATTAATGTTAAGAACATTTGGATTTGAAAAGAAGAGATTGTGGTGGAAGAAAATGTAGTTTTGGGTGGAGAATAGAGTATTCCAAACGCTAAAGTGGATAAATAAATTTAAAACGTTTGTTTAAACTTGTTTTCCATTGTATTTATTTACTGTTACAAATCCTTTACTGAAGGAGTCTTAAACACAAACATATTTGAAACAAGAGATTTTTAAACATATGTGCAGACATTATTCAAATCTATGCAATAAGCCCTAGACCCAGAATCAGCTAATTTCACTAAGTCTGGCAGGTTTCAGAACTGACTTTTATGGTCAGGACCCATAGAATCACAAACTTCATTGCATCTGACAGGTTAATAACTTGAGTCCCACACACACCAATCTTCACTGACACCAAGATTGAGAGAAGCCCATTTTGATGACCCTGGGATGGGCCAATGAAAATCAGACAGGACCTGCCTTTGTAGATTTACATCTGCAAGCAGAGAGGACCATCTATCAGCTGTCAGGGCCAATGCTGGCGATGGATTTTGTTGGCCACATTTCATTCTGCTGTTGCCAAATCAAGTTATTACTTTTTTAAGGCACTGGGTCCTTCAGATTCCACTGCTTATAGAAAGGAAATGTCTCACTGGCCAACATTTGGGGTCTAGAGGCAGACAATATAAAATCGCAAGTGTTGATTAGGAATGATGCAAAGTCTCGGCACCATTTTAAACATACTGTGTGTTATGGGTACTTTCTAAAATGGCGAAAGCTTGGGACCAAAGTACTGTGCCCCATTTGGGAGGTCCTGAGTGGGGCACAATAGGGTAGTGTGTATCCTGCCTGTTATTGCATTATCCACAACTGTGTGTGTGTGTGTGTGAGGAACTATTTCCTCTGAACTGAATCAATAGTAGGTCAGATCAATGAACAAGAATGATTATAAATGGAGAAGAGGCGGATTAGAAAAGAACAGAAGGCTTGTTATTTAAAAAGGTAGAACAGGAACTTCTGTATGCACTCACCAAACCAGAAGTGTTTGCACTGCACCTGCCTAAAATCCTCCTGCTTCTCCCTGTTGGCCCCTGCCCTTATCATCAGGCTCACATTGTCTCATGAGAGAGGACCTTCTCTCCACACCCAGGACAAAGAGCACCATCTGTTATCTTTATCTTTATGCTGCTGGGTATCAAACTCAGCCCTCTCTTGCAGGAGAGAATCTCGACAGTACACTGAGCGATGTACTGGGCCCTTCCATCTGCTATCATCAGATCCCTGCACCTTGCATAGTACTGTCTCCCTTGGGGTCCTGCCCTCACAGTTCAGCAGACAGCAGCAGAGCGCCCCAGGGGTGGCACTATCTGCTCCACACCTGAACCTTAGACCATTTTTTATTATCACTGGTTTCCCTGGCTCTTCCTCCAGGGTCAAGATGTCAGTGTCCAGCCCCAGTTACACAGACCAACCGTTGGTGAACCTATGATATTCAATGCCATGCAATTACCAAAGAGATAGAGGTGGGACATTTGGACTGAAATTAGCTCCATGCCCGTGTTTGTCCACTTGCATGTGTTCTACGAAGAGCAGCACTAGCATGGAGCAGTGAGTGAAGCACGTTCCTGGGCAGAGGAATATATCGCCTCCTCTCCTGCTGTGTCCAGTAGCCAGCACTGGGCTCCACAGAAATTCTCCTACCCTCTTCCCACTGGATATGACCCCACCATGATAGCAAATAGGTGGAAGGCAGACAGTTACCCATTTTCCCACTCCATCTCTTGCCAAAGGCAGATGTGAGGCACACATCACCTCACCTAAAATCCTTGTATTTGCAAGGATTTTAAGTGGTTTTATTGAACCACTTAAAGTTTAATAAAAGAATAAAAATGTGCCCTCATATTCCTATTACACCGAAATATTTTCACCTGTTCCACAACCAATGTTAACACTCTATGTTTCAAGATTTCTTGTTTCACCAAAATGCTGAAATTAAATAATATTTTAAAAAATTCGCCAGAGACCTGCTCATGAATTGGGAGAAATAACATTGTCAAAATGGGAATACACCTCAAAGCATTATACAGATTCAATGTGGCTCCTATAAGGATACCCATAACATTTTCAAACATACTGATCAAAACTCCTCAAATTTGTATGGAACAATAAACCTCCACAACTAGCTAAAGTCATCCTTGGGAAAAAAGAAGGTGGGAGACATCACCTTCTAAAACTTCAAATACAAAGTGGTATAATTTAAACTTAACCAGAGTATTGGAATAAAGACAGACCCTCAGACCAATGGACAGAGTTAAATATCCTGACAGACACCCTCTAATATATGATCACTTAATTTTGGACAAGGGAGCAATAAATATAAAGTGGAGCAAGGAAAGCCTCTTCAACAAGAGGTGCTGGGAAAACTGGACAGCTATGTGCAAAAAATGAACTCAGACCTCTCTCTAACACCATGTACAAGAGTCAGATCAAAATGGATTAAAGAGCTCAATATTGGACCTGAATAATTGATAAATGGAAGAAAATGTAGGCAAAAACCTTCCATGACATTGAAGCTAAAGGCATTTTCAAAGATGAAACACCACTGACCAAGCAAGTGGAAGCAAAGATAAACAAATGGGACTACATGAAACTAAGAAGTTTCTGCATCTCAGAAAAAAAATGATATAAAGATACAAAGATAGCCCAAGGAGTGGGAAAGAATTTTACCTAATACCCGTCTGATAAGGGGTTAATATTCAAGATATTTAAAGCACTGGTAAACTTTACAAGGAAAAATAATTCAACCCTATCGAAAAATTGTGTGACGAAATGAATAGAAACTTCCTCAAAGAAAAAATTTAAACAGCCAAAAGGCATATGAAAAAATGCTCTTCATCAGTAATCATCATGGAGATGCAAATCAAAACAACAATGGGATATCATCTCACACCACAAAGACTGGCACACATTCAAAAGAACAAGTGTTGGTGCAGATGCAGTGAGAAAGAGACACTCATTCATTGCTGGTGGGAATGCAGACTGTCCAGCCTTTTGGAAAACAATATGGACAGTCCTCCAAAACCTAGAAATTGAGCTCCAACAATACCACTTCTGGGACTATAACCTGGGGACCCAAAAACACACAGCAGAAATACTATATGCAATTCTGCGTTCATTGTAGCATATTCACAATAGCCAGAACCTGTAAACAACCTGACTGCCTGAGAACAGACAACTGGATAAATAAACTCTGCTACATCTACACAATGGAATACTATGTAGCTGTTAAGAAAAAATGAAGTCATGAAATTTGCCTAAAAGTGACAGACATGGAGAGTATCATGCTGAGTGAAATGAGTCATAAGAAGGACAGATATAAAATTCTGTATTAATTTTTAAAAATAGTATGAGACTAATATTTCAGGCCAGGGAAAACAGGAGTACTTGTCAATAGTTGGAATCTACCATATGCGTGGGGGAGAGGTGTGGAGGGTAGGTAAGATAGAGAAGGGACCAGTTTGACAATAATAGTTGGAAATGCTAATGCTAGACTAAAACAGTATTGAAAAGAAGTAAAATGATAACCCTTCAATGTCTGTAATGGAAACCACAATGCATAAAACAGGAGAGAAAGAGAGAGAAAAAGAGAGAGGGAGAGGAAAAGTGTCTGCCATAGAGGCAGGTGGAGGGGCGGAAACTGAGGGCATTGGTGTTGGGAAATGTGCACTGGTGGAGGGATGGATGTTGGAACACTGTGTGACTGAAACCCAATCATTAACATCTTTGTAGTGGTCTGGTACATGGTGATTATATTTTTTAAAAAGGTTAAAAAAAACTTCCCCAGAAACTGATTAGGTTGTCTTACACAGATAGTTGGCTTCAAAATCAGTGACATAAGCAAAATGATAGTTTTTACAACAGAATAACTTTATGTCAGCCAGACACCTTGCCAGTATCCTCCCTCCCCAGCTTGGGAAGTTTCATTTTTCCTCAAAAGCATTCTGCCATACTTTCGGCTTTGAGTTAACCAGTTACAATAAGCCACCATAATTTACCTCTCTAAATAAAATGCTGAAAGCATTTTGCTTTCTTGACTAGCCAAGTTTGTATAGCTTTGTATATGCTCTATTTCTTAATGAAGCCTTGAACAACTAATTATTTCAAGAACCTAGAGTAGTCTTCAAAATGCTCAAAATAAACCTTGAAATTTTTAGTTACTAATAAGCCACAGCTGAGGGGAGATTTCAGAAGCTAATGGATGGACCAATGATGCATACATTTATGTTTTAAAGCCAAACCTTCTCTCTTTTTATCCTAAAACTAGCATAATCATTAGTCAATCTTAAATCAAGAGTCAATCAGCATCATCTGTAACCTTTTCTTTCATTCTTTCCAACATCTTTAAAAGGTAGGAAAACTCATAGACCCAGAACCAGCAGGCTCAGAACAGGAATTATTCTGTTTTCTCTTATCCCAGTGTTCTTCCCTTTTAACCCCGATTCTTTTTCTTTTTTATTACTTCATGTCATCTACAAGCTTTCACTCGAGTCATCCTGAACAAGATTGGCAGAACATTAGATGAAGGACAACCATTCGAGCAAGCTGGCTTCCAAAAAGGATTCAGCACAATCGACCATATCCACATGGTAATCAAGCTCATTGAGGTTTGTAGGGAGTTCAAGATGCAGCTCTGTCTCACATTCATTGATTTTAAGAAAGCCTTTGATTCTGTTGACACCAAAGTGGTCATCGAGTCCTAGCCAAAAAGGGCATTCAAACCCAATACATCAAGATCCTTCATGAGCTGTATTATGGATTCACCACCAGGATCTCACCATTCTACAAGGAAGTGATCATTGATGTCAAAAGAGGGGTTCTGCAGGGTGATACCTATTTCACCAAAACTCTTCAGCGCCACCCTCGAGAACATCATGCGACAATTAGAATGGGAAGGAATGGGAGTGAAGATAGATGTTCGACAACTACACCACCTCCGCTTCACTGATGACATAGTTCTAATAACACCAAACATAAGCCAAGTGGCACAAATGCTGGCCAACTTTGACCTAGAATGTGGAAGAGAAAGATCGGTGTACAGCTGAATCTGAACAAAACTATGTTCATGAGAAATGAACTAGTTCCAGAGGCCTCATTCACTCTCAATGGAACAAACATCTCTGAATGCAGCAGTTATGTGTACCTAGGTTGAGAAGTCAACATGATGAATGACCTAAAAGGTTTTAGGTCAGGAGCTGTGCAGGAGGAAGAGAGCGGCATGGAATGCCTTCAAAAACATCGAAGAAAAAGCCAAAAAGACAAGGGAACCTCCAGCTCAGGGCACATCTCTTCGACTCCACCATTCTCCCTACATTAACATACTCCCCCATTAACATAGGGCCCAGAGACCTGGGCCCTATGAAAGCAGGGTGAGAATGCTATTCAGGTCTCCCAAAGAGGAAGTGAAAGAGCTTTGCTTGGAGCGATAGCCTAGCGGGTAGGGCGTTTGCCTTGCACGTGGCCAGCCCATGCCAGCCCGGGTTCGATCCCGGCATCCCATATGGTCCCCTGAGCACTGCCAGGAGTAATTCCTGAGTGCAGAGCCAGGAGAAACCCCTGAGCATTGCCGGGTATAACCCAAAAAGCAAAAAAAAAAAGAAAAAAAAAAAAAAGAGCTATGCTTGGAATATCATGCCTCACTCAAGTGAGAGAAGGAATCTGGAGTTCCGACCTCCATCCCTGTTCCAAAGTCAGGGACGTTGTCTCATTTGCCAAGGCATCGAAAATCAGATATGCTGGACGTGTAATGCGATTTGGAGACTACCACTGGACTAGAGTCGTTACCGACTGGATCCAATGGGATGTCAAAAGATCACGTGGCCACCCATCTACAAGATGGTCAGACTTCTTCATCAAGAACATGAATGAACGGTTTGAGTCTCTTCATATTCCTGAAGCAACCAGAGGCCATTGGGCTACACTGGCACGTGGTAGGGTCAAATGGAGATGTTACTGGCACCCGCTCGAGCAAATCGATGAATTACAGGATGTCAAGTGATCAAGTGATCATTTCATGTGCATAACATTAGTTTAACCATGATATATTGTTCATGACAAGGTCCTATTATTGATTATTTATGGTTTGGTTTTTTTTTTCAAACTTAGTTATCTTTTTTTAATCATTTTTACTAAGGGATAATTACCTATAATTCCACCCCTCACAGAAAAACAAAGCTCAGTGTCCTCAAAGACATAATCACGGGTAATATTCGAGTGGAGGCAGAGAAATTAAACAACTAAAAAATTTTAGGTAAATACATTCCATTCAAAACACACACAGTAGAGTGAAGTACCCTGGCAGAAGTTCCCCTGAAAAAGCTGCCTAGTCTAATCTCCACATCTGAAATGCTAGGTCAGTCAGCTCTGTGGAAACAGAGGACTCTTGAAGCCCTCCACTGGGGCTCAATTCTGCTGCTCAATTCTGCTGGTCAATTCCTAGAATTGACCTAGCCACGCTCCTTCCAGATAAGATCAATTCATTTTATGTACATCTTACTCCTTTCTTACAATTAGCTCAGAACATCCAATTCCCTTCTTAGAATTAGCTACACATCTGCTGCTCCACAGAGACTCTGAATTAACTCTCTATGGAAGCAGAAACTTCTTCCTGAGCAGTCCAGTGACACACAATGAAAGACTCCCAAGCGCTGTGCTGAGCAGGATCTTTAGTAGGCCTCTGTGTCAGCCTGACCAATGCCCTCTCTATGAATACAATTACTTTGCTCTCACCTCAATAGTCTCACTCTCCTGGCCCTAGGCCCAGCGGGCTTAAGTTTGAGCACCTCCTTTCCCTTCACCAAGCAGAATCAGGGAGCCAGGATGTGCCCAAAGATAGGATAAAGGGCTGGAGGATGACAGAAAGTGGTCAGCTGAACCCTGACTCAGAGAGGTCTGTTCAGAGACTGGAAAGAGGCAATCATTTTATTCATATTGGTGGAAGAAAAATACAGGTAAAAGAAGTATACAAAGGCGACACCTCAATGTGACATCTTATCTGTGGCACATGTGAGGAATAGCAAGAAGCCTTCTGGGACCCTAGGTGACTATAGGGGCAAGAGGATAGGAGCTCTCTGGCATAACCTTGCTAGTTGGGCACTGAACTTCCATGAGATGATGAACTGTCTCAGGATGTTATGTCCAGAAACACAGTGGAATGAATCAAGGTTTAAAGGTTCAATATGGTTAACTCATTAGCAATAAACTCTAAGATAGCAAGAAAGGCAGGACACCTGATTAGGGGTCCTATTGATACAGAGGTGGTGGGAATGGCCTATTTTGAGCATGCTGTAAAGAATGCTGGCTTTGAGGCCCAATTTGGCGATGGTTTCCAGAAGCAACAACAGGGCAGGGTCATCAAAACTCGCATTAGTTCTGTGGGATGAGGGTTGGACAAAGAAGATGAAAGTTCATTGTTGGGTATGCTGAGTTTGAGAGGTATTAGATATTGAGGAAATGTTTCTGGATATGTCTGGAAGATGGATTATTCAAGAACTGTGCCTACGAGAAATGATCAAACCAAGATATGAGAGACGTGATCACGCCAAGAGTAGGTAAAGATGAAGGGAAAAGAAGAAACTAATCCAATAATCAGAAAGAAGAGGATCCTGCTGAGGCCACTGCAAAGGACGAGCAGCAACATGGGAAGTGAGTTGCCTGTGTTCTGGAAACAGAGTGAAAAGAGGCTGATCTGGGAAGATGGAGGGACCACAGTCCTTCCCACTGTTTTCTCCCAAGGACTCTGAGGAATAGAATCTCAAGCTCCACGCCAAGTTGGATATTTTTATCCGTCACAAGATTAAAATTAAGAATAAAAAAGATTTTTTCATAAAATACTTTTGAGACTTGCTATATTGTTTGCATTTGCTATTATGACATCTTCAGGTTTTATGTCTGAACACAATTAAGAGCCTATGGATGTGCAACTCAAAATTCAATTTCCGAAAATAACAAAGAGCCTGGGCAGAAATATAGCATCTTACACTTGTCTAAAAGAGGAGAGACTTCCAGTTATTAATTACAATAAACAAATGTGTCCATAATGACAAAATATACAATTCAGCACATTTCTTCTTGTGAAAATTATTGATGACAGAAGATTGTTGGCCTAATGGAGTATCACGTAGAGTTTTTATATGGTCTGCTTATTATTAATACTCACATTTAATGTGGTCTGTTCACTATTATAATACAATAATAATATATCAAAAATACATGACATATGTGTCAAAAGTTATACAAAACATATGACATAATCCCTATTAATGTTCAGGTTCAATCCGGCTTTCTCAATACTATATTGAGTTTCACAATATTAAGAAGTATATTTGTATTCTTGATGTAAAAAAGATTTCCAATATTTTTCTAGTAAAACAGGCATTCAGCAATAGAGCAGTAAAAAAGGCATTCAGCAATAGAGCATATGTGAAATTCTGGATTGGATCCTTGGCACTGCAAAAAGCAAATTGAGTATAATAACATTATATTATATTGATATAAAATTATGTAATCTGATAATTCTGAAGATAGAAGAATATTCATCAAAATATAAATGATCCCTGATATACACTAATTTTTGTATACTATAATTTTTTTTTTTTTTTTTTTTGGGGGGACATCATCAATGCTCAGGGATTACTCCTAGCTCTGCACTCAGGGATAACTCTGGTGGGGACCAGGGGACCATATGAGGGAAGGGGGTCAAACTCAGGTCAGCCATGTGCAAGGCAAGCACCTTACCTGCTGTACTATCTTCCTGGCCTGCTTTAAATTATTTTCAATGTCACAGTTGTTTTATTTTTAAATATAATGAAAATATCTTATTTTGAATAATAAGAGTCAACAGAGAGAAAATAATGAATTAATTAAACAAAAATGTAATATTAACAAATATTTCCAGCTAGTATTATAGGACAGACTCAGAATACTCGATCTTAACCTGTATTTGACCACTTGTGTGGCTTTAAACAATAATAAGGTCATTTGTATGATTATTTTCTCATTTTAAAAATGATAATGGAGAGTGATTACACAGGGGTGTGGTGGACTATATAATAACTGCTTGAAAGAAGTTTTGAAAGAGTGATGTCAGTAATTTGGGAGATTTGCTTTAATTCATAGATTAAAGTCTGTGCTTTTGCAAGGGGGCTGGAGGGAAGAGCTCCAGAGACGTTCAACTCCAAAGTCAAACTCTGCCCTCAGAGACGTGTGCAATTAGCTGCATGTGCATCACTGAGGGAAGAATTTAGCTTGTAAAATTTGAAATAATCTGGAAATATTTTTAGTCTGGAAAAAATTACAATCCATTTGATAAAATAAATTATGATGTGAGCCAATTCAGATGAGCTTTGATGTGTTGAAGAAACAGTGTTTTCACTTATGTGAGAAAAGAAAATTTTCATTTATCCCAATCTAGAACAGAACATTCTTGAAGGTAAGGTTAAAAAAAAAACTCACCCTCTTTCCTCATGTTTACAAAGATCATGTCTAGAAGAAGTGAGTTTGTGTTCTCTTGCTATTAAGGAATGCCTCACAATAATAAGAAAGAAAGAAAGAAAGAAAGAAAGAAAGAAAGAAAGAAAGAAAGAAAGAAAGAAAGAAAGAAAGAAAGAAAGAAAGAAAGAAAGAAAGAAAGAAAGAAAGAAAGAAAGAAAGAAAGAAAGAAAGAAGGAGAAAGGAAGGGAGAAAGGAAGGAAGGTAGGAAGGAATAAGGAAGGGAGGGAGGGAGGGAGGAATGAAAGGAGGGAGAAAGGAAAGAAGGAAGGGAGAAGGGAGGAGGGGGAGGAAGGAGGGAGGGAGGAATGGAGGGAGGAGGGAGGGAGGAAGGGAGGGAGGGATGGAGGGAGGAAGGAAGGAAGGAATGAAGGGAGGAAGGAAGGAAGGGAGGGAGGAAGGAAGGGAGGGTGGGAGGAAGGGAGGGAGGGAGGGAAGGGAGGAAGGAATGGAGGGGGGAGGAAGGGAGGGAGGGAGGAAGGAAGGAAGAAGGATGGAAGAAAGAAAGAAAGAAAGAAAGAAAGAAAGAAAGAAAGAAAAGAAAGAAAAGAAAGAAAGAAGGAAGGAAGGAAGGAAGGAAGGAAGGAAGGAAGGAAGGAAGGAAGGAAGGAAGGAAGGAAGGAAGGAAGGAAGGAAGGAAGGAAAGAAAGAGAGAGAAAGAGAGAAAAAGAGAGAGAAAAAGAAAGAGAGAAAGAAAGAGAAGAAGAGGAAGTGAGGAGAGGGGAAGGGTGTGTGCTTGCCCAGAGCACTCTTGAACTCCCCAGAGAATTCACAAATGGGGCTTCACAGGCATCTGGTGCTGCTTTATTATCAGCAAATGCCCTGTCCAGTTCACTATTTTTTTCATTTTTGCTTTTTGGGTCACACCCGCAATGCTCAAGGGTTTCTCCTGGCTCTGCACTCAGGAATCACTCCCGGCGGTGCTCGGGGGACCACATGGGATGTTGGGGATCGAACCCGGGCCAGCATGGGCGGCCGTGTGCAAGGCAAACGCCCGACCCGCTGGACCATCACTCCAGTCCCTCACTATTACAGAGTTCTGCAGAGAGACCATTTCCAGAGCCATCTATCAAGTATGAAACCAGCCTGAGCAAAGTGAGCTTTCTTTCCAACTTTTGTTTCCACTTCAATTTTCTTTTTCACATTTCATCTAAAGAGGATCACCAAAGCTTTGCTTCTAACAACTGACAAAGCCACTTCCAATTTTTCATTTTAAAACGGAAATTTGAAGGCAGGGAGTCCTCACCCAAATCCTTATCTTTGTCTAAACCAGGGCTCTTAATGCCATGTTTTAAATACTGGCACATCTTTCTTCATCCAGGCAAGGGCCAGAGCAGAGAAATTAGCATTATGGCTCCTCTTCTTGTTTCTGCTTTAAACAAAATCAAGTTAGATGTGCCCTATGCATAAGGTTCATTCTGCATGTGTGGGTTCAGCCATTTATCAACCCACAAGGAATGATCTGTTTTTCCTTTATGGCCCTTTCAACACAAAGAAATATTGGCCTTGCTTTGCCCTGCCCCTCAAGAGAGTCATTAGTACAAGAACCGCACTAGCCACGAGATCCAACCACTTGTAAAGAAGTGAGGCCTTTGCATTTCAATCCTGGAATTCTGAAAATAATCTTGGGCTATCCTCCTAAAAAACATTAAAAGGATCAGAGTTGTGTGTGTGTGCTTTACGGGCATCTTTACAAGTTCTTGTGAAAGGATGAATGTGACTGGTTTGAATTTTATATGTTCGTTATTCCAAAAAAGGCCTTGCCTATCACCATAGATATGGCTATAAAATTCTAAGGAGAAAGCCAATGTCTTATAAATGGCCTTTTTTCATATAGTATACACCAAAGGCAAGCTCTTTCGCAATTAAATATGAACATGGTCTCTGTCTATTGCTCCAATAATCAAAGCGAAAGGAATAGCTCAGAGCCTAAGAGCTGCCCAGCTACCCACCCTGGAAAGCACAGAGCCTACATTTCAGCTTAAAACACTTTAAGAGCCTTAACCAGTTTGTCAGAATCTAAACATGGTTTGTTTCACTCTCTTGATCTAGAAATTACCCATCTAATAGTCATAGTTTCATCCTCTTTGAATGTCTGTTTCTAACAAAGGATTGAATGAAATGAAAACAAACATTTGGAGTTTAGGGGGTTGCCAGAAGAGAAGTGAGGATATGTGGATTATTGGGACAGAGGTGCAGGGAAGGACCAAATTGGTCTTTCAGTAAGGAATTTCCTGTGCAACAACACAACTATTGAACATAAGTAATGCATATTTGTATGTTTCGGGTAAAGGTACTTCAATTTAAAAAACACTTGACTGAAAAAAAAAATAAAGCAAGCGATCTTGCTCCCAATTTTACAGTATTTTTTGTTCACAGGGACTGCCACAATAAAAATACTCGAAATTGAATGGTGAGAGCAACAGAAATTAATTTTCTCACAGTTCTGGAGGCTGGAGGTCCAAGCTCCAAGACATTGGCAGAGCTGGCTTTTCCTGGGGTGGGTGTCTTCAGCTGATGCTCTTCTTATTGTTGTCTCTTTGCAGTTGCTCCATGTCTCTCTTTTCTTAGGACACCAGTTCTATGCAGGGTCTTGCCCATCCCTAATGTGTGCCAGGACTGCACACATTGAACGCGCATGCTCAAACACTAGACCCCAGTCCCATTTTCACTTTTTAAAAACCTCCCTCCCCAAATCTTTTCTATCCTCAAGTTTTGGGGTTTGGGAGAAAACACATTCAGTAGGAAATAGAGTGTAACTTCCTCTCATTTAAGTCAATCCATGATCAATCTATTCTTGGGTTGTGGCCAGGCAAATGTTGCTTGGATGTGTTTTAAGGATATTTACATTTTTAAAACCGTACAGGAGCTCAGTGTTAATAATTAATAAAACTTATGAAATAGCACCTTTCACTAATATATAGACTTCTTGACTTGAGAAGTCTATATATTATTCAGTAAATAATTGATAATATAATTTCAGTAAATAATTGATAAAATAAGGAATCAAACCCAGTGAAATACATTGCATAGATTTAATTTGTTGCTGGTGTGGCAAATTCTGTCTAGTTTTTGGGGTCATACCTGATTGTGCTCAGGGCTTATTTCAAGCTCTAAACTCAGGAATCAGTACTGCCAGAGTTCAGGGAACCATGTGGGGTTGCCTGGTATGGAACCTAGGTCAGCCACATGCAAAGCAATTGCCCTACCTCCTATACTATCACTCCAGCCCCATGGCGTGGCAAGTTCCAAATTCAGCACATTATCACTTCTGTGACCATGTGAGATTTTTATATCTAAATTATCTCTTTCCCATCTTTCTCATTTTTTCTCTTCTTTCATCCTTTAGTTGGATGAAGTACCTGGTTCAATTTCCTTCTCTTTTCCTTTTAACCTTCTCCCACTATTCTATTTCCTACCCTCAGGTTTTCCTTCATACTGCTCTTATCCTTTTAGTGTCTGATTTCATGATTAAATTTTTTTCCATACTCTTTCCTATGAAGAATATCAGCAACATTTGTTCCAACCTATTTTGCTGGACATTTTTTTTCTCCTGAAATGCCCAACCTCCTAAACTTCAGCAGTTAAGTACTGATTTCACAAGCACTTGCTGCAGAAGTGTAGGCAGCCACTCTGCTCACTTTCACATGCATCATCGCCTGTCTAGAGTTTCTCCATTCTACCGGTCACCTACCAAGGTCACACCTGGTGTTCTGAAAGTGAAATGGCCATTCATCCCAACGCTTTGTGCCCTCCATTTGCTGAACTGACTGAAAATAGTGCAAACAGTTGGATGCCCAGTTAGTCAAATAGATCACTTGATCACTTGACATCCTGTTATTCATTAATTTGCTTGAGTGGGCTCCGGTAACATTTCCATTTGACCCTATCACATGCCAGTGGGTGGCCACGTGATATTTGGACATCCTGTGGGATCCAGTTGGTAATGGTTTTAGTCCAGTAGTGGTCTCCCAAGTCGCATTACATGTCCAGCCCATCTGATTTTCAATGCCTTAGCAAATGAGACAGCATCACTGATCTCATTCATCAATGGAGGTCGGAACGCTGGACTCCTTCTCTCACTTGAGTGAGGCATTGATATTCCAAGCATAGCTCTTTTGATTCCTCATTAGCTTTCTCATCCTGCTTTCGTTGGGCCCAGGTCTCTGAGGCATATATTAATGGAGGAAAAACGGTGGAGTCAAAGAGGTGTGCCCAGAGCCAGAGGTTCTTTGATTTTTTAGCTATTTCTTCTATGCTCTTGAAGGCATTCAACACCACTCTCTTCCTCCTGTGCAGCTCAGGTGCTAGGTCGTTCATCTTGTTGAGTTCTTGACCTAGGTACACATAACTGCTGCATTCAGAGATGTTTGATCCATTGAGAGTGAATGCGGCCTCTGGAGCGATTTCATTTTTCATGAACATTGTTTTGTTGAAATTCAGCTGTAGACCTATCTTTCCACATTCACAGTCGAAGTCAGCCAGCATTTTTGCCGCTTGGCTAATATTTTTGTGTTACTAGAATGATGTCGACAGCAAAGCAGAGGTGGTGTAGTTGCTGACCGTCTATCTTCACTCCCATTCCTTCCCATTCTAATTGTCGCATGACATTCTTGAGAGTGCCCTGAAGAGTTTCGGTGAAATGAAATCACCCTGCCGACATGCTCTTTTGACATCAATGATCACATCCTTGTAGAAGGGTGAGATCCCGTTGGTGAATCCGCAACACAATTCTTGAAGGGTCTTGATGTATTGGGTTTGAATGCCCTGTTTGGCTAGGGCTTTGATAACCACTTCGGTGTCAACAGAATCAAAGGCTTTCTTTACATCAATGAATGTTAGACAGAGTGGCATCTTGAACTCCCTACAAATCTCAATGAGCTTGGTTACCTTGTGGAATTGGTCGATTGTGCTGAATCCTTTTCCGAACCTAACTTGCTCACATGGTTGTCCTCATCAAATGTTCTGCCAATCCTGTTCAGGATGACTCGAGTGAACAGCTTGTAGATGATGGACAACAGACAGATGGCATGATAGTGGCCAATGTCATGGATGTCTCCCTTCTTGAACAGTAGAACTGTAGTGCTCATTTTCCATTGGGAGGGCACTTTTCATTCAGATAGGTAGCGTGTGAAGAGCCAAGCCAGTGTATTGATGAGTACTGATGGCAGATTCTTCAGGTGTTCGGGTCTGACTTTGTCTGGACTGGGGTGCTGTTTGCTTCTTCTTGTTTTGGTGGATGGGGGGTCACACCCAGCCATGCTAGGGGTTACTCCTCTCTCTGCGCTCAGAAATTACTCTTGGCTTTGCTTGGGGGTGATATGGGATTCTGGGGATCAAACCCGATCCTGGGTTGGCTGCATGCAAGGCAAATGCCCTTCCTGCTGTGCTAACACTCCGGCCCCACCGTTCACTTCTTTACCAACAAAATGGCATGTCAGAATCCAAAAGGAAGAACGTTGGGAATGACATATTCATCCTATGGAATTTGGTATCCATCCTATGGAATTATGTGGGCAGGTGGACGTGGCTATCAAAGGATCTGAGTAGAAGTCATGGATAATCTTCTCCATTGCCTTTCTGGAAGATGTGATAGATCCATTGCCTTTCTGGAAGATTTGATAGATTTCATGACGTCAGAGGGCAGTCATCTTGGTCTTATAGTTGGCAAAGGACAGGAGGGCGTTGCAAATCCTTTTCCCAGCTTCTGCTGCATCGGCCAGTATTGCTGCTCTTCTCTGAGTTCTTCCTTTATCGCTTCTCTACACTGCTTTGCAGGCTTGGAATTTAGCTTATGGTTGCCCGAGGCTTGCGCCTTTCCACATTGGTGAATGAGCTTGAGAGTTTTTGAAGACAGGCATCCTTTTGTGGCTTCCTCTCTCTCAGCATTCTTCACACAATCATGGAGGTGCTGAACCAGTCAGTTGTATTCTTCATCGAAACTTACAAAGTAAGTGGATTTTATTTTGATACATCAATAGAAACCATCAGAATTTTTTTTGTTAGAGAAATAATGATCTTTCCCTTTAAGTTTCATCAGTAAATGCTCAAGATGAGAGCCTTCTACTGAGACTATACCACCTACACGGCAGAGCCTGGCAAGCTACCCGTGTTTTATCTGTTATGCCAAAAAACTAGTAACAATTATGGACCTCAATTCCATGATCTGAAGAATGGTTTGAGGCTCTTCCTGTCCCTGGAGCAAGCAGACAGGCACTGCTTCCTGTCCTTTGGGCTACACTTGCTTGTGACAGGACATATGCAGAAGTTACTGGTGCCCACTCGAGCAAATTGATGAACAACGGGAAGACAGTGACAGTGACAGTGATCATCAATGATGTTATCTTCCCATGTTGCCACACTGGTACCAAAGAGTTCCCAGTTGGTGGTCATTCTGGTAGTTCTCTTCTTAAACTTTGAGCCTTTTCTCCCTATTCTGTGTAGTAGATTTTGCATAAAGGAGATGGTGGTCCCATCCTATTTGGAAGTTTGGGACAACAGTGACATCAGTCAGGCAAAACCATCAATTGAATATGATGTGGTCAGTTTCATTGTGCAACTATCCACCAGGAGATTCCCATGTCCAATATTTAGATTCAGCCTTCTGGAACTGTGAGTTACCATGAATGGTCTTGGTCGACATGATGAACTTGGATATTCTCTCACCCTGTTCATTCCATTATAGGCCATGGGTCCCTATGTGGAGTTCTTCAGCCAATCTTCTCAGTCCTATCTTGGCATTAAAATCACTGGCTATGATCTTGTAGAAGGCGTAATCTCTTTATATAACTCCAGTTCCATGTAGAATTTCTCAATTTCTTCTTCCTTGTATGTGGATGTTGGTGTGTAGACAACGAAGATAGAAACTACCGGCAGTGGGCCACATCTCTTCAAGTGTAATTGTCCTATCCAGTTTGTTAGGCATTCAAATGAGTTAATGCTCATAGCCAATTTCCTGTTGACTAGGACACTGACACCACCAATGCCTCTTTTGTCCCATGTTCTGAGGAACAGTTCTTCTCTGGTGTCAAAAAACGGTTGTGATGTGATTGACGCCTTCTCATCTCAGTCAGACCAATGATGTCATACTTGATCTTTCACGCTTGCACCATCAGGTCCTCGATATATTCTTCCGATGCCAGCATATGTGCATTGAAATTACTGCCATTTAAGTCCTTCTTCATTTTGGCAGCCTAGTTTGGCCCTGAGCTTTTTTTCAGCCTCTCCTTGCTCGTCCTTCTTAGTGCTGACATATTTAGGGATCTTTCAGGATCAGGGGTATGGAATCCATTATTTTCACTGGTTTTGGCATATCAAATACACTACTGATAGCTTGCCAGGTTTGCCGTGCGGGTGGGATAATCACAGTACCTTTCCAGGCTCTCTGAGAGAGGCAGGTAGAATACTCTTGGTAATTTACAGAAGAATTGTGCAGCTGCTTTGCTCGACCACAATGGTGAGGGGCTAGTACCAGCTCTGCCCAGTGTATCTGTGTATCATTTTTATATTCCCTATGGCTGGCATTATTGTATTAATTTTTCTGTCTAAAGGTAGTTTTTCTTAGAAAATATGAAAGACTTCTACTCAATATCCTATGACTTACCAATATGCTCCTGCCCCTCAAGGTGTTGCAGGTGTGGCTGTGGTGCACGGCTGTATTGGCAGGTGGCAGACGGGGAGACAAACTTGTCCACATTCAGGGCTCTGCCCCGTGGGCCCTGGATGGTTGATAGTCTGACATAGAAAAAGACTCTGGCCTCTGGGGTGAACCTAGAGCCACGGCAGAGTCTGGCAAGCTACCCGTGGTAGATTTTGGTATTTGATATGCCAAAAACAGTAACAATAATGGACCTCATTCCTAGATAATGGAGACATTACTGGCTCCCATTTGAGCAAATTGATGAACAACGGGAAGACAATTGATACAAATGACAAGTGATCAATATGTTAAAAATCATGCTTTATAACATAAATATATATGTACATATTATGATACCAATATCCAAGGTCAAGTGAAACCTATATCAGGAGGTCTTGTCAAAGGTGGAAATTATCACAAACGTGTGGGAGTCAGAGGCTAGGTAAGACAGAAAATGGAACAGTGTGCTAACAATTGTCGAGGGTACTAATGCCAACCTAGAACTGAGCATTAAATACAGGCAAAAAGATACACATGACAACCCTTTAATGTATGTTCTGTAATCCATAGTCTGGAGGGAAAGGAAAAGAGAGAGAGAAATGGAAAGAAATAAATAACCTGCCATGGAGGAGGGCTGGGGGGTGGGGGAGGGAACCGGGGACATTGGTGGTGGGAGATGGGCACTGGTGGTGGGATGGGTGCTGGAACACTGTATGACCAAAACCCAAATATGAACTTTTTAATTGTATATCTTTGTAATTGTAAAAATAAAAAAAAATTTTTTAAAAATCATGCTTTAAAGCTCTCTTTCAAAAACATAGTTTAGCCCTACCTCCCAGCTCTGTCAGACGT
This sequence comes from Cryptotis parvus, assembly GCA_021461705.1. Lineage (NCBI taxonomy): Eukaryota > Metazoa > Chordata > Mammalia > Eulipotyphla > Soricidae > Cryptotis > Cryptotis parvus. Next base: position 191,185 of record JAJIBD010002593.1, on the reverse strand, counting down.
CTCCCACCCTCCCCACCAGGTGTGTGTGACCCCTATACAGCCCGTGGAACTACCCAGCCCCAGACCAGGAACTTTCTACCAACGGGACAGAAGTATACTGAGCCCCAGACCTGTTGGGCCACTTCCTCCCAGCTCCAGCGATGCCTCCCACCCCCACCAGGTGTGTTAACACTCACAGCCCACAGACTACCCAGCCCCAGACTAGAGGCCAGGAACTTTCACCAATGGGACGGAGGCACATCGAGCCCCAGACCTGCTAGACCATTTCCTCCCAGCTCTGGTAGATGCCTCCCACCCATCCCTACCAGGTTTGTGTGATCCCTGCACAGCCCCCTGAACTACCCAGCCCCAGACTAGAGGCCAGGAACTTTCACCAATGGGGCCGAGATGCATTGAGCCCCAGACCCACTGGACCACTTCCTACCAGCTCCTACTATTTATACTTATCCTATATGAGGTACCAGTGAGCATTCGTCCTAACACTTATTGCCACCCACCCAAACTCTGCAAACAACCCAGACACCTACTAACTATACTATCTAGCCACCCAAAAACACACATTTGCAACCTACAATAGTAATGGTAAAGCAACACAGAATTCCATCAAGCACAGTGAGTGAAGTCACTAACCCAGATGAGACAAGCAATAATGATGAGCTATATAACATCTCTGATAAGGAATTTTGGAAGGAATTGTTAAGGATGCATAAGTAATTCAAAGAAGCAATGGAATACAAAATCAATAAAATACAAGAGGACATGAGAGAAGAAATGAGGAAAATGCAGAACAAAATACAAATGGAAATGACAGATATAAAAAATGAGGTAAGTGAAATGAAAAACACACTGGAAAGCCTCCATAGCAGAGTAACAACTGTTGAAGAAAGAATTAGTGATCTCCAAGATGAAGTTCAAAGATTCTCTAGACAGCAGAAGATGGGAAAAGACTCACAATTAATGAACAGACAACAAGAGATAATCGAGATGAAGCCAACGGAATAACATACAGATCATTGGGGTCCCAGAAGGGGAAGAAGAAAACCCTGATGAAGAAGAAACTGTCAAAGCCATCATTGCTGTGAAGTTTCTGGAACTAAAGATCTCTTGATCCCAGATTCAGGAGGCCCATAGGGTGCCAGCTAAAAGAAACCCCAATAAGAATACGCCAAAACACATCCTAATTAGAATGACAAAAACTATAGAGATAGAATACTGAAAGCAGCAAGATCAAAGAAGGAAATCACATGCAAAGGAGCATCCCTAAGATTTACAGCAGACTTCTCAGATGGAACACTCCGAGCCTGAAAACAATGGTGGGACATTATGAAAAGTCTCAATGAACTGAACATCTCACCAAGAATTCTCTACTTAGCTAGACTCACATTCCGATATGAAGGAAAGATACACAAGTTGATGAATAAGCAACAACTCAGGAACTTCATAGGCTCAAAACCAACTTTAAAAGGTTGAAGGGTATGCTGTAAAGTAAGAAAAAAACCCAAAAAGCACAACAAGTTTAAACAGAAAGATGGCACAAAATCTCATGACAATAATCTCTCTAATGTCAATGGTATAAATGCATCAATTAGGGGCGGAGCGATAGCCCAGCGGGTAGGGTGTTTGCCTTGCATGCGGCCAGCCTGTGCCGGCCCGGTTCGATCCCCGGCATCCCATATGGTACCCCGAGCACCGCCAGGAGTAATTCCTGAGTGCAGAGCCAGGAGTAACCCCTGAGCATGCCGGGTGTGACCCAAAAAGCAAAAAAAAAAAAAAATGCATCAATTAAGAGACACAGAGTGGCAAATGGATTAAAAAACTGAACTCATCTTGCCCTTCTGGGACCCCAATGATCTTGAACTCCCATCTTTTCCCAGCCATACCACTCCTGGGAATATACTCTGGGAAGCCAAAAATATGCAGCGGAAACACCATCCCTACTTTTATGTTCATAGCAGCATTATTCACAATAGCCAGAATCTGGAAACAACCAGAATGCCCTAGAATCGATGACTGGAAAAAGATGCTTTGGTACTTCTACACAATGGAATACTATGCAGCTGTTAGGAAAAATGAAGTTATAAAATTTGCTATAAATGGATGGAGAAGATTATGTTGAGTGAAATTAGCCAGAAGGAGAGAGAGACAGATACAGAATGACTGCATTTATTTGCATGACATAAATATATATGTACATATTATGATACCAATATGCAAGGTCAAGTGAAACATGACTTTGTATCAGGAGGACTTGTCAAAGATGGAAATTATCACAAACGTGTGGGAGTCAGAGGCTAGCTAAGACAGAAAATGGAACAGTGTGCTAACAATTGTCGAAAGTACTAATACCAACCTAGAACTGAGCATTAAATACAGGCAAAAAGATACACATGACAACCCTTTAGTGTATGTTCTGTAATCTATAGTCTGGAAGGGAAGGAAAGAGAGGGAGAGAGAAAGGGAAAGAAATGGGGAACCTGCCATGGAGGTGGGCTGGGGGAGGGGGGGAGGGAACTGGGTAGTTGGTGGTGGGAGATGGGCACTGGTGGAGGGATGGGTGCTGGAACACTGTATGACCAAAACCTAAATATGAACTTTTTAATTGTATATCTTTGTAATTGTATATCTCACAGTGGTATAATAAAATACTTTAAAAGAAAATCTGAACTCAACATTCTGCTGCCTACAACATACATATCTGAATAATCAGATCAAACACAGATTCAAAGTCAACGACTGGAAGACAATTCTCCACGCAAACAACTCCTCCAAAAAGGCCGGTGTGGCCATACTAGTATTGGATAATATAGACTTCAGGCTGAAAATGATTAGAAAAGGACAATGAAGGCCATTTCTTATTAATTAAGGAGTGTGTATATCAGGAAACTACTAAACATATATGCAACCAATGAGGGGCCAGCAAAATACTTAAAATAACTGCTATTAGACCTCAAAGAAGACATCAACAGTAGCACAATAATATTTGGAGGATTCAACACTGCTTTATCAACTGTGGATAGATCAACAAGACTGAAACTCACCAAGGAAATACTAGCCCTGAAGGAAGAAATGGAAGAAAGAGAGATGGTGGATATATACAGGGGTTTTCATCCCAAAAAAAGCTGAATACACATTTTTCTCCAGTATACATGGAACATTCTCCAAGGTAGACCACATACTGAGCCACAAAGCATACCTCAATAAAATAAAAAGATAGAAATTGTGTCTGCTATCTTTTTAGATCATGATGCACTGAAAATGGAAGTTAACTGTACACAGAAACAGGGGGTAAAAACAAACACCTGGAAACTGAACAGCTCACTGCTGAACCATCAGGTTATCGCTGGAGTCCCCCAACAATACCAGGAAGTGAGTTCCCTTCTACCTCCTATGCCAGCGGGAAAGGATGAAAACTCAGGAATCCAGAGCTGTTTTAAAAGGTTTTACTATCACTGGTTCTGATATACAATCCAAGAACAGGAAAAACTCCAAATCTGGGTTTTCAGCTAGGCCCAAGCCACATGTAGGCCTGATGACTGCCACCACGTGTTGAAGCCCCACAGAGAACAGAGAGGATGGAGAGAGGAAAATGGGAAGGGAAGTCAAAATGGCAAAAAGGGACCTTCTCTCTTCTCCCAGCTTATTTTATAGATAGAAATTCACCAAGAATTCCCAGCCAGGCCTATCATGGGCTGGGGTATCTAGAGATGAATACAGGCAAACAACTCTATTGAAATGCGGCACTTAAGGATGTCCTTTTGAGCCTAGCAGAGCTGGGAGAGGCTACAAGCTAAGTGTAGCTGAAGCTCAAAGTAGGGCATGTCACCCAACACTGAACAGCCAATGGGTCATAGAAGAAATGAAACAGTAAATCCAAAAATTCCTGGAAACAAATGAAAATGAAGACACCAACTATCAGAACTTGTGGGACACAGGGAAAGCAATGTTAAGAGGAAAGTTCATAGCTCCACAAACATTCATCACGAAAACAAGAAAGGGCCCACATAAATAACTTAACTTCACAACTCAAAGTATTAGAAAAAAACCAAAAGAGAAGCCTAACCCAGGAAGACAGAAGGAAATAATAAAACTTAGAGAAGAAATCAATGAGCTGGAAACACAAAAACCAATACAAAAGATTAATGAAACCAAGAGCTGATTCTTTGAAAAAATGAACAAGATCGACAAACCACTGGCAAAACTTTTAAGAATAGGGAAATAGAGAACCCAAATAAACATAATCAGAAATAAAAATGGGGACATCACAACAGAAACTACAGAAATCCAAAAGATTATCAGAGATTACTTTGAAAGACAAGGAAGAAATTCAAATGGCCACAAAGCATATGAAAAAATGTTTATCACCACTAATCATCAGAGAGATGCAAATCGAAAACAACAATGAGATATCATCTCACACCACAGAGACTGGTGCATATACAAAAGAGCAAGAACAACAAGTGCTGGCGTGAATGTGGGAAAAGGGGACTCTCATTCTGGGGGGGGGGGACTCCCATTCATTGTGTGGAAAAAGGGGACTCTCATTCATTGTTGGTGGGAATGTCCACTGGTCCAGCCTTTTTGGAAAACAATAGGGACATTTCTCCAAAGACTAGACATTGAGTTCCCATTTGACCCAGCCATACCACTCCTGGGAATTTACTTTGGGAGGCCAAAAATACAGTGGAAACACTGTCTGCACCTTTATTTTCATAGCAGCACTATTCACAATAGCCAGAATCTGGAAACAACCAAAGTGGCAAAGAACTGATGACTGGATAAAAAAAAAAAACAGTGGTACATCTACACAATGGAATACTATGCAGCTATTAGAAAAAATGAAATTTTGAAATTTGCCTATAACTGGATGGCATGGAGAGGCTCATGTTGAGTGAAATTAGCCAGAAGGGAAAAGACAGAATATAGAATGACTTAGAATGACTGCATTTATTTGCATGAAATATGTACATACTATGATACCAATATCCAAGGTAAGGTAAAACATAGATCAAGAGGTCTTGTCAAAGGTGGAATTTACCACAAATGTGTGAGAGTCAGAGGTTGTGTAAGATAGAGAAGGGAACAGTGTGCTAATAATTGGTGAAAGTTATAATACCAGCCTAGAACTGAGCATTGAATACAGGCAAAAAGATACACATGATAACCTTTATATGTATGTATTGCAATCCACAAGGTGTAAGAGAAGAGAGGAAGAGAGAGAGAAAAAAAGAAAAAGAGATAAAGAGATAGAGAGATAGAGAATCTGCCATAGAGGCAGGTTAGGGGAAGGGCAAGGGAATCGAGGACATTGGTGGTGAGAAATTGGAACTGGTGGAGGGCTGGGTGCTGGAACACTGTATGACTGAAACTCAAATATGAACATCTTTGTAATTGTATATCTCACGGTGGTATAATAAAATATTTTTTAAAAACCATAAATAAATTATAAAAAACATAGTTTGGACTCACTTGAATCCTTCCTTACTATGTTTTCAAAAGAGAACTTTGAATTTCACATGCATCAAATGCCTCTTTGATATATTAAAAAGGAAAATGCACCTAGAATTATAAATATCCAACTTGAAAAGCCTTCAAAATTGTGTACAAATTGCCTCAAATATTGAATTTTCCACTAAAACTTTAGTAGAATTCAAGAATAAGAAATACCCCAAATTGAAAGAAATAAAGAACCTGCCATGGAAGAGGGCTGGGGGAGAGGGAGGGAACCGGGGACATTGGTGGTGGGAGATGGGTACTGGTGGCGGGATGGGTGCTGGAACACTGCATGACCAAAACCCAAATATGAACTTTTTAATTGTATATCTTTGGGGCAGAGCTGCTACTGGCTCTCCCCTGTGACCAGCCGCTCACGAGGCGCCCCGGCAGGGATGGTGGGTTCTAGCCCTGGCCCACCACCCCAGCAGAGCCTCGCAACAAGCCAGGACGACTCCCAAACTCCATGAGGGCCTCCATTTTCCACATCCGGACTTCTCTCTCGTCAGACCTCCACCCAGCAGACCAGCCTATCAGCGCCCGGCTGGCGCGCCGCTGCAGCCGTGTGGTTCATCAATAAATGCTGGACTTAGAGATGCCTACAAGAGTATGCTACCTACACGGCAGAGCCTGGCAAGCTACCCGTGTTGTATTTGATATTTGATATATGCCAAATACCAGTAACAATTATAGACCTCATTCCGTAATGGATTGAGGTTCTTTATGTTCCTGGAGCAGCAGATGCCTTGGGCTCTACTAGCATGAGACAGGACATATTGAGATGTTACTGGGGCCCGCTCGAGCAAATCGATGATGAACGGGAAGACAGTGATACAGTGATACAGTGATCTTTGTAATTGTAAAAATAAAAAATTTAAAAAAAAGAAATACCCCAAATTTCTAAAGTAACAAACATTATAAAAATTTTTCCAATTAAATCATTAAAATGTGAAGCAAATGAATCAAGATTCATTTATTCCTTATTCAGAAAAATATTTATTTGTTTCTATCATGTATCAAGCAATTTTAAGTATTTTGGGTTTATTTATTTATTGCCTTTTTGTTGTTAAGCGCAGTAATAAACAAAATAAGAATTAAAATTCCTGCTCTGTCTGGGCCTCATTATAATCTGAGAAACAGATTATTACTAAGATAAGCAAAATTATATTCTATTTTCTAGTGCTTTGGGGGAACTGGGAGTGGCAGTATTTTATATAAGAATCATGATGAGGCAGATTAGAGCTCAAGAAGCAAACCAGCTCTTCTCCATAGTTGGTTGAACAAACACTGGCTTAGAAGACAGCTCTACTGTGCCAGGTACAGTGTTGGCAGCACAAATTCAGAAATGGTCTGGTACCTCACAGAACACATGGAAATGCAAGGAAGGAACAACCAATAAGCTGTGGGCGCAGAGTCCAAAGTGTCCATCAAAGTCAAGTGCTTCCCATTCTGTGCAGGCTGAACACACACTTAGATTCTGTTAACACTTGCCTGCATAAGTGCATAAGATCCTGATTCTTGAGGGGGACAGTGACTGGGAACACATGTGTTTTACCATGCATTTCCCTTGAACAGAGACCTGAGGCTATAGGTCTGAAGTAATAGCAGGACTTGAGTAACAAGAATAGAAATTCCCCTCCCACTTCCCATTTCCCTCTTATAAACTGTCTTCAAACAATATCATTATGCTGGGTGATTTCTAAAATGTGATGAAGGCAGAACTCTCCACTATATTGAAGACAGAGGTATCTGAAAGGATGAAAAGCCACTAACCAAGCAAGTGGAAGCAAAGATAAAGAAATGAGACTACTTGGTCATGATGTATGATCTTTTTGATACCACTCCTGGGAATATATCCTGGGAAGCCAAAAACACACAGCAGAAACACAATCCGCACCTTTATTTTCATAGCAGCACTATTCACAATAGCCAGAACCTGGAAACAACCAGTATGCCCGAGAACTGATGACTGGATAAAGAAACTGTGGTACATCTACACAATGGAATACTATGCAGCTGTCAGAAAAAATGAAGTTATGAAATTTGCCTATAAATGGATGGACATGGAAAGGATCATGTTGAGTGAAATTAGTCAGAAGGAAAGAGAGAGACATAGAATGACTGCATTTATTTGCATGATATAAATATACCAGGTGATCTTACCAAAAGTGGAAATTACCACAAGCACATGGGAGTCAGAGGTTAGGTAAGATAGAGAAGGTAACATGTGTGAATAAATGTCAAAAGATCTGATACCAACATAGAACTGAGCATTAAATACAGACAAAAAATGCAAATGATGGCTTCTAAGTGTATGTGTAGTGTAACCCACAATGTGTGGGAGAAAGAGGAGAGAGAGAGGGAGAGAGAGAGGAGATAAATAACCTGCCATTTAGGCAGGATGTGGGAGGGAGGAGGGAATTGGGGACATGGGTGGTGGTTGAGGGGTGCTGGAACACTGTGTGACCGAAACCCCGAGCGTGAACAACGTTGTAATTGTATATCTCATGGTGGTATAATAAAATGTTAAAAAATATTAAAGAATATATATAAAAAAAGAAATGAGACTACATAGATTAAGAAGCACTTCAAAGGAAAGGATGATCAGAATACAAAGACAACTGACAGATTGAGAGAAATGATTTGTTCACCACTCATCTAACAAAGGGTTAATATTCAAAATATATAAAAGCACTGATAGAACTTTACAAGAAAAAGTTCTTACACCCAACCCCATCAATAAATGGGAAGAAAAGATAAACAAACACTTTCTCAAAGTAGAATTATGAATGGCCAAAAGGCACATGGAAAAAAAGAAAAAGTTCTATATACTCAATCACTGGGGAAGTGAAATCCAAAGCAATGAGATATCACCTCACACCTGAGATACTAGCACTCATCAAAAAGATCAACAACCAGTGCTAGTGTAAATGTAGGGAAAAACGACCCTCATTCACTGCTGGTGGGAATGTAATTGGTCTAACTTTTTTGGAAGACAACTTAGACATTACTCAAAAACTAGTAATCGGGTTTTCATGTGACCCAGCAATTCCATGCCTGGGAATAAACACTAAGGATCCAAATATATAATTCAGGAAAGATATCTGAATTCCTATGTTCACTACAGCACTATTAACAATAGTCAAAATATAGAAAAAACCCAATGCCCCAAAACAGATGACCAGATAAAGAAAC